>CAJDSM010025675.1:0-11996 GCA_903981925.1 Ostrea lurida | reverse complement strand
TGTTATCTAGACGTCACACATCGTATGTTATATAGATGTCACACATCGTATGTTATTCAGACGTCACGCATTGTATGTTAAGAGCCACAAATTTAGACCTATTCTTGGCGCTCATGGTCGTAATATTAAGGGTTCTTTAACGTGTTAGCGCCGAACTGACATGATTCGGAACATCAGTTTTTAAGGTCCCATCCCAAAGACCCGTGATTCTCAATGCCAAGCTTCTGGCCAAGGAGTATTACGTCATAAGTTTGACGCGGAAAATAGACAAGCGGGACTCAAACTCACAACCTGTCGGTCACGAGTCTAACGCCCTTACCACTGAAAGACTTTGACCTGTTGAGAATATGTTAATCAATTTAGAGTCGGCTTGGTTTAAGTAAAATTCTAATGCAGATATACCCTGAAACCCTCTGAAATGTTGGGAGTTTCTAACAGTATTGTTAACATTACGTTTAACAGTCATACCCACTTACTAACTCATATTATACGTTTACAGTCATACCCACTACTAACTCTATCGCGTTTACAGTGTGAGTTACATGCGTATATATCAACTTAATGGAAGTTTCGTTAAAAGTTTTCTGATGTGAAATTTTTCGCACGTCTTAGTGAAATATTACACAAAAAATTGAATCAGCTCACGAAAGGATTTTTTGATGTCCATCATTCTTCTGTGAATAGAGCTTCATAAATTTTCTTACTTTGATTATGCACAGTTCCGATATCAGTATAAAAGTGCACACACATCATTAATGAACTTCAATGCTTAACTTCTAAGGAATACCACGTGGTGTATAGACTAATATTTCACAACTGTCATGAATGGTAGATAATCTGAAAATTACTTTGCCTTGGGGCGTTAAGATGTAAAATATATGTTCCATTTTTACTCCTTCTCAAGTAATTTGTAATGGGTTTCAGAGTGCCATCAAAGTCGCTTTCCGTGCACGTCTTTGAGCATGCAGACGTCAAACTCATCGGAAGAAATTGACAGTTACGCTTTTATAGCATAGCCTAATTACAGCGGCTGCCATATTGCTCTTTTAGACTCAACATATTGCCTAGAAAATTAATTCCTTAAATAAGTTATTACCTTGTGGAAGCAACATGTTCATGGGTGCAAGTCCAAATTTAGTAATAAAATTGCCACTTATAGCTAAAACAATAAATAAGGAAGGAATGAAAATGGGGAATAGGGGCTAATTATTCTTTCACATGTCTATCTCGAAATGAAATTTGTCATTTTTGGATGGAGTCACAAAAAGCAAGAGATTGAATTTCTGTGACCTAATTAAATTTTCCATAACTATTATGTGTGCAATACTGCAATTAACCCAGCCTAATTGTGCATGTCCTCTTGACAATGTAAACTGGTATATCTAGATCTATTTATCACTGTTCATTATCTTTGCCTTTACATCTATACAAATAGGCGAAGGTAACATCGTGTCAAACGTAATCATAATAAAAAAAAACATACACAAAATCGAGTAAAGGGCAACACGGACCTCCGACAAAAGCGAAGGCAGGATCAGGTGCCATGGAGGAGGAAGCCTCCTCCGCTGACCGGTCACACCCGCCGTGAGCCCATCATCTCTGAATACCTGACCATGTTCGTACAGCCACCAGTAGACAATTTCGGCCTTCTTGCATGATAAGGAATTTCATTATTATAGTTTTTACAATATTTTCTAACTCCCTCTACAAATACAAATGTACATAATTAGACATTGTAATAATATTTCAACAATCAAAATCTAGAAAAATAAGAGAATTATGATTTTTTTTCCCGGAAATATTAATTGATGTAAATAGTGCTTGTTCTTTTTGTCATGCGTGATAAAAAGAAAGCGGACAATGTCTCAAAACCTTCAACTTTCTTTTTATATGTTTACACGTATTAGGATGTCAGACATTTTGTTCCAAAAATCGAGGACTTCAGTATGTACGATCTCTAGCTATAGCTAGATGTAAACTTACCATTCAAACTCACGATATACCGCTCGCGAAATACAACTTGCCCATTGACTTCCAGTAAATTAGAGATTAGACTTTCTGACATAATAAAGACAGTTGCTTCTTCAACAAAAAATGAACAAAGGAAATATGCATATCAAGTGATCATTCATACAAAAATACCTTGATAAATACTACTCTGATTCTATGCACAAGTAACCTAAATTGATATTAAAACGATGCAGGCATTCCTTGACTATTTCGTCATATTCTGGTCTCCAACAGTATGTTGGAATCCCCGTGGGCACAAATTGTGCTCTTTTCTTAGCTGACCTGTTTTTATCTTCTTATGATGCAGATTTTATTCAAAAGCTTCTATAGGAGAAAAAAAAGTCTTGTCCTGACCTTTAGCTCGACTGTTAGATACAAAAAGGCGAAGTTAACATTGTGTCAAACGTAATCATAATCCAAAAAACATATACAAAATCGAGTGTAGGGCAACACGGACCTCCGACAAAAGCGAAGGTAGGATCAGGTGCCATGGAGGAGTAAGCATCCTCTGCTGACCGGTCACACCCGCCGTGAGCCCTTAGTCGAAATAAAGTAAACGGGATTACCCGTAGTCAAATCTAGTAGGAAAATGGCAGTCTAACAAAGGGTATGAAACAAATCAGTCAACATATGACTTAGTGATATACATGTATATCGACGGCGCATTATCTATCAATAATATTCATTTCCGTTCATATGTCGGTTCGACATATTCCAGTAAATGCATGATAACTGACACCACAGTCTCCCATGTCTGCTTCGTACGTATAGATATCCAACTGAGCATAGGCATTAATGACAAACTAACAACTCAACTTTATGACAAACGGGATTTCAGCATTTCCACCGTCAACTTCCTATATTTATGCAGCAACATTCCATTCTCACCTGCATACGGTGTTTATGTCTTTCAAGTGATTCAATACGCAAGAGCTTATTCTGCGTATGATCAGTTTTCAAATCGAGGCAGACTACTGACAAATGAGTAGATGTTACAGGGGTTTGAACGGTCTCGTTTGCAAATTTTAATGGTCGGTTATAACGATCTGTTTGCCAATACATACCTGCCATTGGTGTCTGATGTGTATCATAGCAATTGTTAGGCCGTACTTTATACACTGATATTGATCATGGATTACTCCATTTACCTGATCAAAGGGCTCACGGCAGGTGTGACCGGTCGACAGGGGATGCTTATTTTCCTCCAAGCGCCTGGTGTATCCAGGGGCCCGTGTTTGCCCAACTCATATAGGATTGATGAGATTGGTAATTGTTTGTTATCTTCACGGTTACATGGTAAAACAAATGAGCATGTTCTTTTAGTGTTACGTAATCATACATTTTAGCATTGTTATGTACGTGGGCATGTGTTCATTCTTGGTAACAAAGTAATGAATAAATGTTATGTATGGGGGGACTTTGATAACCAGTGCGTGTGGCGTACATATAACGGTGTCACGTGTCTCATATTGACTCAAAAGAGAGGATGTCTCATTACACGTATTGTAAGACTTGTGTCCTGAGGCTTCACGCCATTGCCCCATATTGTTGAATCTTTGTTAAACAGAATAAGGCTTCCACTACTCTCTGCTTCTGTCAATATCTCCAGTCCAGTGGAAATATGTTTTTGTCATTTCTAATTGGTTGTTTTTTATTGAGCGCACGCTGCCCCACGGTAAGAATGTCACTTGTTGAGACGTTTACAAAGACAGTATGCCCGGAAATTTGCATCCCTCTGTTCATGCATCTTATTAAAAAAGTTGAAGCAATAAAAAACTTTTAGAAAGTTTCTAAGATACACTTGTTCCCACAGGTTTCATGAGTAACAATTCTGTTTCGCCGGGCTCCTCCCTCCCTAGATTCAGTTTTACTTCTGTGTTACTTTTTCATTCAATGATATATTTGAATGATTTAGTACATCTGAATTAGAATTTAGTATGATAGTGGTATACATAATCTTTTTCCTTATGTGTGTATATGACGAATAATTCTGAAATACTGAGACACACACAATCAAAATTTATATCTTTACGTGCATTTATCCAATTATCATTTAATATACTGTAGGATGAAGATCAACATTTATAAATTGATTTTATTGAAATCAAATGGAAGGCAATATTTGACGTCATCGGTTGGAGTTGAAATCCATATAGTACGTCATGAGCAAGACTACGAGCGTATCTTTGTTTTTCACTAGAAATGTTACTGAATTCAGTATACATTTCACTTCGAAGAACACCGAGATTCGATTTTTATAACACGATTTGCATACACAGGAGAGAACAATCCTGATTTCATTATTGGATGTTGAAGAAATGACACAAGCTAAAGAAATATTAACCTTTTATATAAGCCCCCGTATTTTGGACCTATGGTAACTGATTCTAATCCAATTTTCTTAAAATATTTATTGTTAGCAAGCAATCAAGGAAATATCAATAATTTAAATTTACAGACACACGAACGAATATTATAATATTATCAATTTCAGGAAGTATTTTATGGTGTTTTATTTAAACAATAAAATGCCTTCTCTGTTGGTTTATTGGGTGATGAAGGAAACTAGCATTGCAGAAAAAATGCATAACCCGCGTAAGCAACAAATGCAATGTCAATTTCAAAGGAAATATAAGAGAAAATATTCAGTGAATGTAAATATTTTTTTATTGAACCACATGAATTAAACTTATACTAACCAATACATCATTCGATTTGATTTTTCATTGCTTTGGAGACGCATAATACGTATACCAAGCATTTAAAAATTCTTTCTTATGTCAGTATATTTCACATACATGTACAAGTACTGTAGTGATTAAGAATTCGAATATCTGAAAGATTTTGCGTCGTAAAAGATAGAATTATTCATAATAATGAGTGAGATAGTGAAATTCCACTGCAGAAATACGTCTCACGATGCACGCAGAGGTTGTTCCGAGTGCCGTGATCCGAGGTTTGGAGTTTCACAATCCCTCACGCATATATAATAAATGATTAATTTCCTTGTATTTTATCCACATTCAGGAGCTTTGAAAGAATTCAAAAATTATCAAAATCCTCATTAGACAACCAGAAAAAAAACACACAATCACAAAAAGGCTTACACTTTATGTATATGTTGAAATCACAGAGAGTTGTATCGAATCGAAATTTTAAATCCATACTGGGGGTTTTCCTCACTATTTTATCATAGAAAATGTATGACGTCATAATTAGTGAAGTCGTAGTAGCGTAAGATCAACTGGATAATGAATGTGTGAAAAAATTCCATCTCTCATGAAATGTATTGCATGAATCCTCCGATTGTTTGTATGGAGACCTTTTCGAATTTTGGGGCGAAAACTGGAAATCTGTGAAAATAACAGTCACCGAAAATTGGAAAAACTTTTCAGATACGATATACATGTAAATGTCATTGACATTTGCAAACCAATATGAAATGTCACTCTAACTAATTAAGTCCACTCATTAAATATTCACTACACACAATGAAAGTGTGCCTTTAATTATTGACGCGTCCCCTCTAAACT
The DNA here is from genome assembly GCA_903981925.1 of Ostrea lurida. Lineage (NCBI taxonomy): Eukaryota > Metazoa > Mollusca > Bivalvia > Ostreida > Ostreidae > Ostrea > Ostrea lurida. The sequence continues at coordinate 6,453 of CAJDSM010025675.1, read as the reverse complement.
GGACGTTACTGACTAAAATTATTTTCAATAAATATCTAAAATTTTATCTCTGAGTATTGAATATTTCCGACATGGTTTTGTTCTACCTCTACCTCTATTGTTTCCATGGGTCAAACTTTGCCCTGTTGGTGTGTGTGTATGGGGGGGGGGGGGGGGGGGGGGGGGGGGCGACAGGGGATGCTAACTTTTCCTAGGCATCTCTGGTCCCACCTCTGGTATATTGAGGTGTCCGTATCTGCCCAACTCTTTGATGTATGTTCCGTATTGGGTTTATGAGATTGATCATGGTTCGCTATCTTTAGAGGTTGTTTAAAGAGATACCCTTACTGGCCTTAGTACAGGAATGGGAATGTGAACCTCGTAGTAATTCATCAATTGTAAAACTAAATATATAATGATGACGATGTATAGGACATGATATTCATTGAGATACCCTTTATATACACCAGGCAATATCAACAATGTGTAAACTATCATATTAGTAGGTAAACATGTTATATATTCATTGAGATATCCCCTCGTATATACATAAGACAATATCAGCGAGGCGTAAATTATCATTATATTAGGTAAACATGTTATATAAAACGAGCAATTATGATGGACAATTTCTTCCATGCTATAACGGTGACGGTAGTCTAATTATCAGTTGTATAAGCTATTGTGACCGAAGTTTTTGTATAATAGCAATGTTTTGTTCGCTACTTGTTGCCCTTGCGTCATAGCAAGGCTCCTACGTGTGATGGCGTCACGGAGATATTTCTGTATAGAAGTGCTGCTGTTCTACACATCGATCAAAAAACATGTGCTTGTTATCGCTAAATACTTCTGACAGTGACACAATTAGTGTTCATCAGAATGTTGATCATTTTGTAGTCCCCTATACCATTCTGTCAATATTAGGCGAACGGACACAGAAGACGAAATTTGAGAGTCTATTGATAGTTTTGAACTGCAAGGCAAATAGTTCTTTGTTCCAAATTATTTCATTTATAGAAACAATTTGATAGCAGCGTTTGTTCTACATCAGTCTTCATCAACCGCTCTACTGAATCCTTTCACATCATCTTTGCTTTATAAATTTATTCATATTATTCGTTATCTGATGTAGACATAGTGACATGTTGATGTGTTCTAAATATAGCATGATTTTGTTCTGTTTGCCTGGACATCCAATATCGTGCATTTGTCAAAAAAAAATCTTTTTTCGTGGAAAGTAATTTATGTTCTACAACTATTAGCAAAAAGCTGATTTCTTGCGAGATCAAATTTGTTATGCCGTATTGAATATTCTAGTAAGTTTTTAAGGTGCATGCATTAGGCAAACTAGTTTAGTATCTATGTCTGTTAGAAATTTATGATAAATCTGTTGTATTTGCCTTATTACTTGCTATAATGCCACTCTATTCCTATTTCAGCTTACTGGTTTTGCTATATAAATAGTACCATAAATCCCGTTTGCTACGCCCTGTGTAATGCCAATTTCCGAAAGACTTTCTGGAAGATCCTTACATGTCGTTGCGCACGCAACCGGACATTGATGCAACGTCGAATGACGTCAACGTACTCATTTGGTGCTGCTAACAGGTGATGCAAGGCTTTAACCTCAAATACCATTCGAATTCAACTAAATGAAGTATGACTTGTGATCCATGATATGTACGTGTAGATATAATCAAACTTTGATGTGACGTGATGGAGATTGAAATATATGTTATATGTGATATACAGGACGTCATAAAAGCTATGACATAAATTTCTTAGTTATTTATTTTTCAACACACAGTTTTGTATCAATTCCAGCCTTTGTCATTGATTTTGTGTTACCCATTGTATACTTTCCCGGCCTGTGATACATGTAATGTGTTACTATCAACTGTGTACGGAGTACCTTCTTCAATATAAATATCAAAGTAAAGTCCATCATTTCCCACATTTTTGAATTATTAATTGCATGCTTACATGAGAGCACTATTGGTTTGAATATTGTAAACCACAAATTGTAAAGTAAATACTTTACCTTTTATGGATTTTCTCGGGAGAAACTACCTGAAATATCTTAAAACAGGGATCAATGGTATTGTTCATAAGATATCAAATATACCACACGATCGCATGTATGTTTATATCATAATATTGTTACAATCAATGTGCTGAAAATGCATTGTCATAAAGCAATCACTTTGTGTTCTATGTTTAATAAAAGAGACAACATTGTGAATTATGTCTTTTGTACATGCAATTACAAGTCGTCGTCTTTAGTATTATAAAGTGCATTGATAGTTTATTGCTTTCTCTCATAAAGGGTTGTCAACCATTGGTCCATTCTTTGAAACCTATAAAACTGCTGCTTCGTGTGGCGTTAACAGGCCTCTGAAACTAGGAAGTATAAAAATGTATGTACGTCACTGTATTTGGTCACGATCTGTATGCAAAAGTGCACATAACAATGATCACCCTAATAAGGAATACGGCAAACACAGACCCCTGGACACACAAGAGGTGAGAGTCAAGTGCCGCGGAGGAGTAAGCATCCCCTGTTGACCGGTCATGAGACCTTAATTTTGATGTAAAGTTAAAGATAACGAACAGTGATCAAATGCTCGCAAGTCCTAAATAGAATACAAAAACAAGAGTTGGGCAAACACGGACCCCTGGACATACCAGAGGTGGGATTAGTGCCGAGGAGGAGTAAGCATTCCCTGTTGACCGGTCACACCCGCCTTGAGCCCATAGTTTTGATCAGGTAAACCGGAAACAATCCGTAGTCAAATCAGTGGGTGAATAACGGCCTAACACTGGTTATGAAACACATCAGACAGCATTTGACTCAATGACAGGTCATATTGGTAAACTGACTGTTGAAACCCCTGCGACAACACTTTGTCTGTAAGTAGCTTGCCTCGATTCAAAAACTGATCATACGCAGAACAAGCTCTTGTGTATAAGGTTAAACGGAGTAAATCCAAGTCAAAATATTTATGTAAATGCATATTAGTTGAAACACGTCCAGACACCATTCGGCCTAATGATAGGTTGTATTGTAACTTTGATCGTTATAACGACCATATAATTTGCGATATGCTGCTTTCAAACCCCAGTATCATCAACTAATTTGTCTGTAGCCAGCCTCGATTCAAAACACGAGCGATCTCAGAACAAACTAGCGCATATCGAATCAGTGGAGAGACATAAACACCATACACAGGTGATAATGGAATGTTGCTACATAAACGATGGAACCTGCGATAATTTGTTGTTAACATCCATTTTCGATGAAATAGCTATATAATGAAGCAGATATGGAAAACTCTGTGATGTCTTGCATTTGGAGTTCACAGAGATAGATCAAATGAATGAACATGTCAATAGATAAAACGTCATCGATATATCTAACTGTGGAGTTGAAGGCCACAGAAAAAGATTTTTTTTACTCTTGTAGAAGCGTTTTGAATAAATTCTGCCTCAAATTTTTGCTGACCTTTAGAAAAACCTTAGTTAAGTATTGCAAACATTAAAAATGGAATAATAAAATTTGAAACTTTTCGACTCAAAACATGTCAATGCCCCTTTAATATGTAACACCTACTGCAAAACGACATTTCAATTTGAAGGTCGTATTCAAATTAAAGATCTATGCCTTTCACATTTACTGGCAGTGGACAGTTATTACGTGTTTCAATGACATACATGTAATGCTATATCTGCAGGTTCTTCGGATTTCCATTTCTCTATTTATCTGGAAATATTGATCAGTGTGGCTTTTGGTTTCTATTTTGAAAAACACCATTAAGAAGGAAAACTTCAGGGGGTGTACCCTAGGATTTTCCCCAAGATAATTTGTTAGATCAACCGCTTCCAATAGCTTCCGCCCCTGCATGGGTTCTACTAGCTAGGACTTTATGTGCACTCATCATACAATGATACTGAATATGGCATTCATCCACCAATAACTCTTGTCCGAAAATTATGATGAGATTCAGGGGGATTATAATTAATCCCTTTTCCCAGAAATGTTAATAAATTTGGTATTAAGATTAAATATTTTGCATCCAAGGGGCCCCTCTTTGGCGCAATCCTTTCAAGATTCCCCCATTCCACCCAGGTTAAGTATGAACAACTACTGAACGTTTCAATGTATTAAATTTTCTCATTACCTCCTCACGCACTTAACGTACATTTCATGTGGGAGACCATTTTAATCCGAATGTAATTAAAATTTGACCTGAAAATCACCTGCACTGCCAGATTCGATCTAGTTCTACCAAAGACAGAAACTCCTTTAGGAGCAAAACTGATCACGTGTCAAAGCAGTAAAATTAACTGGCTCTTAGAAATTTCCGCCTTCTGACCGGATGCAGAGGTTGTAGCATGTAAAGCCAATGAGCTTAACGCAATAGGACTTTGTAATCGTCAATGATACGTGAAAATTCTCAGATTTGTTTATACTCATGGTCTGTAATATCCTGAGGGGCTTTCGGTTTTTAGTGCAAAAACGTGTTACAGGACATGCGGAGCGAACAGGTTTCAACGGAAAATGAATTTATGATATCGTCAGGATATTTAGCTTCTGGGATACCAGCACGTGCACTGTGAAACATGAAAAGACGTATTTCATTCAGATGAGGCATTTTTTACAGGAAGCAAACATTCTTTAAGTACCTAAGACTCAACAACAACAAAAACCATCGTGGTAACGGTCTCTTGGCTAATGCCATTGTTTACCGATTCATGTAACTATTTACATATATGTTACTGTATATCCGATATTTCAGAAAATACAGATACATAAGTTTGATATTGAACATGAATACAATATTTGATAATCACTAGCCTGAAAATAAAAATTTGTAGAGAATATTAAAATCCTACACCGTTTTGTGCTGTTTTGAAATATGGTTAGAAAGTTTAGTGGAAGCTATTCATTATAAATGTAGGACATTTTTTTTTTAATTCCTGGTCATAAACGTGGTATAGAGAGATATTGATTTTTTTTTCCAGTTTTCAATCTTTTTATTTATGAAACAAGACATAACATATACAAAACAATGAAACAGATGTAAAGGATACAATATTGTTACACGGCAATTCGTTTACCTGTAAATTATTTGTTATTTATTCATTTCATCATAATTTTAAGATTTACATATTTCAAGTGAAAGAACAATATTGTGAATAGGAGATACATAGTATATATTATCTAATGTGTGTACAATAAAAAGATAAATGCCACGCTGCCACATTGAGTCCACACATATCACGACAGTTCATATCCGACACAATGGGCAGCTCTATTAGAGGACAGGACCCTCTAATAGTGACTTTAAATATAGCTATTACAAAGACATACACATGTATACATTGATATTGAATTTGATATCTATCGTAAAATGTCTTTAATACAAAGGTATTTCAGCAATGCAATTCATCATCATACATGTTTTTATTCCAATCCCTTTTCTGCATTCTCCAATATACAATTTGAACATATCTTAGAAACAAAATGGAACAAAGTATTAAAAATCGAATTGTTATTTCACAATCTACAATGAATTGACAACTATTTAAAATTCATTAATTCAAAATTGAAGAACATTATTAAAATATACCAAAACATTACTAAATCACGAAAATTAATACTTTTACTGAATGAACATTTAGTTCCTTGTAAAAGGTATATGTCTAGTCTTTAGATTATAAAATAAACACGAACATCCGGGTAATTTTACAGGTCATGTAAGAAATATTAACAATAAGGGGAAGAATTATTTCTCCTAAGGACTCTCTACAGGAGACGTGTGATCCTTATCCTGGTCTCTCTATAGGAGACGTGTGATCGTTGTCCTGGACTCTCTAAAGGAGACGTGTGATCGCTTGTCTGTCTCTCTATAGGAGACGTGTGATGTTTTGTCCTGGTCTCTCTATAGGAGACATGTGATCGTTGTCCTGGTCTCTCTGTAGGAGACGTGTGATCGTTGTTCTGGTCTCTATAGGAGCATGTGATCGTTGTCCTGGTCTCTTCTATAGAAGACTTGTATCGTTGTCCTAGGTTCCTGGTCTCTCGATAGAAGGTTGATCGTTGTCCTGGTCTCTTAGGAGACGTGTGATTCGATTGTCCTGGTCTCTCTATAGGAACATGTGATTGTCCTGGTCTCTCTATAGGAGACGTGTGATCTTGTCCTGGTCTCTCTATAGAGAGACGTGTGATCGTTGTCCTGGTCTCTCTATAGGAGACGTGTGATCCTTGTCCTGGTCTCTATAGGAGACGTGTGATCGTTGTCGCTGGTCTTCTTATAGGATAGACGTGTGGATCGTTGGTCCTGTTCTCTCTATAGAGACGTGTGATCATTTGTCCTGGGCCTGGACTCTCTATTGGAGACGTGTGATCGTTATCCTGACTCTCTATAGAATACATGTGATCCTTGTCCTGATCTCTCTATAGGAGACATGTGA
>CAJDSM010025674.1:11108-27019 GCA_903981925.1 Ostrea lurida | reverse complement strand
ATAAAAAAATCGATGTCTCTTATTTTGGTAAGCTAGGTCCAATCCGGAAATGATTATCTGCTCGCCACCTCGAACACACTCAAATATTCAAATCCCCCGACAGAGCAGAATGGAGTACCATTCAACACCTCACCTAGAGATCGTAAATACGACACCACCATGGTTCAAAACATATCGGCCACATGTGTCTTAAAGGAACCACTAAAGTTCAACAACCTTGGCTATATGAAGTTAAAAAAAAATCCTTTTCAAAATGCGGAGTAAGACCGAAAAAACCCGCTGGAGAGAGCCTGCACTTCTACTTGCATGAAGGATGTCTGATGAATGCACGTCATTGCGCTGGAATAGCAACCAGGGATGCTGTTCTTTACAAGTTACGAGATACTCGGAGATAGACTGCTGGAATAGTAACCAGGGATGCAATTCTNTTTCTTTACAATAGTTACGAGATACTCGGAGATAGTCTGCTGGAATAGTAACCAGGGATGCAATTCTTTACAGAGTTACGAGATATACCGCTGCCCCTTGTCTTCACTATCTAAACTTGCAGCTGTTCAATTCTAAGAAAATTTCAACTGCGGATCACTAGTTATCGTCCCTTTTCCTTTCTTTTCTGTTATAATAATCTAATCAAATATTAAAATCAAGTCTCCATTGCGGAAATACAAGCATGAATAGCACGTATCTACCGTACTTGCTAGACGAACATCAAATCCTGCATCTTACCCAAACAGCGACAATTCTTATGGAGCTCACTTAATGCGACACGAGCAAATAATCAGCGCAATGAAATTAATTTTCATAAATTTATTCTTAAGCATACATTTTAATACATGTAAATTGCGGATCTGCTTTGTCTGAAAACGACAAAAACAGCAACATTCATACAAACGTATACATGAATATAAATGCATTTCAAAAACAATCAATTCTTTTACTACAATCATTAGTACGATTTTCTTTAAGATAACAGAAAAAGTTCTGTTACTTGCAAGACATCTTTAAAACACAATTAACACATGTCAATTTGACAGTATTTTACACTATGGGGAGATAATCCCAAAGCTTTGGTGCACATGCATATCGAGCTCGTGCTTGATAAATTCTTGCGTTGCGCGGAACATTTCATGAATATTCATGAATACCTTGTTCCTTTACATATCTAATGCCTATGGTTTTCAGGCAAATAACTTAAGAAAAAAAGTTACGATTAATGTCAAATATAATAAAACGTAAATAATATTCGGCAAGTGCATTTGACTTCATACATGTACATGAACAAATACGTTTTATTTTATAATTCACTTGGAGAAACTTTCCTGATAAAAAAAAAAGTTCTTCAAGTGAAAATCTGAGAAAGTGTCTTTGACAATATGGAAGATGGAAATTATATAGATATCACAGAGCTACTAATATCACAATTCATTTACTAGTCTGGCAGTTCGCTTACTTCCGTAACTTTTTTAATTTCTTTAATGAAGTTTCAAATTAATAGCTGGATATACATGTACCACTGTTGTTGTGGACACATGTTATTGTCATACGATGAAAAATGTATCACCTACATATGATAAAAAAAACCCCAACTATTCTTTATATAATTAATAAAAATTCATTTTTACAATGACCTCCAGAAATACAATAATTGTTTAAGCATCAAAACTCATTAGTACAAGGACAGAACACAATATAATACAAAAAACATGTTAAATACATTAACACACACAAAAAAAGGGAAAAAAAAAAAAACAAATCTTGAAATCTTCATTATATTCATTGCAATGCCAAATAATCCTGGAAACGTCTTAGTAACTACAAATAAAACACCTACAAGGCAGTGAGAACTCTCCTGATTTTGTAATCACCGCAAACTACCGTAATTAAAATAAAAAAACTCTAAACGCTTTCTTGAAATATTTCGACCGTGTTACCGGTCTTCATCAGTTGTGTTTATTTTCCGCAGCAACACAATTAACGCACGACTATATATACAGTACGTAGTTATGTGTTGTGTTGCTACAGAAAATAAACAGGACTGATGAAGACCCTAAACACGGTCAAAATATTTCAAGAAAGTAATTTGAGTTTTTTAAATTACATATATACATGTATATATATAATTATAATACATAATCCTCTAACAAATTCAATTCACACTTTATTGATCCACAAACAGTATGTTAAAATACAATATTTTGCTACGCTCAACAAATACTTATTCTACATTACAAACAAATGAACACAAAACAATACTTATTACATGTAACTTGCTTAATGAACTTGTGTAGCATTGTATGACTTAGATTAACATGTATATCTCTATATGATTTCATGAATATAAAGTCATCTTCCAAATCTCTTATATCCATGGATGTAGATGGTCTACCCAGGCATTATGGATTTAATGGGGTAATGGATTTAATAATTAAGTTTTAAAACATTATTAATTAGATAATCAATTAAAAGAAAAGATTATCCCATTAATTCTGAAACGAGATTGTGTCACAGTGTTGAGTCCATTACATTACGGACTTACTACATGTATAAGGTATCTGAACAATGACAGTGTCAGGCTAAAAACACCAGATAATAATGTACTGCATTGGTGTCAAGTATTCAAGATGACACTATCATTTGTACACATTTTCTTCACATGTACACGGTACATGTCTAAATAAGATGGCCTTCGTTACGTTGGTTTTTGCTGTTTTTGTAGTTGCGCTCCAGAGAGAATGGGAATGTGATGAAGATTTATACCACTTTGTTTATCTTGTTTTTGTTTGCGACTAAACATTCCTGTTGTGAACATTTCCTGAAGAAGAAAAGAAAAATATCCTAAAGTCAATCTGAAAGGAAATCCATTATGTGCAGTAAAACATACGATATAATCAGTTCTCTTTCTTATTTTGTGCAAGTTATTCAATGTTTTCATTATCGGGGTGTAAAGTACATTTAAACAAAAATGAAAGACAAAATAAGACTTATAAAAACTGAAAACAAAATCATATAATTTATGCAAAACATTTTATTTTTGTCTGACATTTTTCGTGATTATTTATAACCTTTTCCCCCAACAGAATTTTAAGAGCTAGCTATCATAACTTAAACACAATCTTCAGTGAATAAAATATTTCATTTTCAATCATTAGTTTCCACACAGCGCTTATAAAAACCTACATGTAACTCTGATCTTGTGTCGAATCATTAAATCAGATATATTCATAACAATGTACTGATTAATCCTCCCACTATTTGTTGAAATTGATAATATAGATGCATGGCCTCCAATAAATAAGTCGAAATCTATATGTCATTGAATTTAAAAACAGCACGCATTGTGTGGTTGTGTAAATTGTCCTGACTGTGTATACATAAGCAGTCTAGGAAATTTTAAAGTATCTAAGTAAAAGTGACCTAATTTCATAAATTGAAAGCAACTACTTGATTTCTTTATCTAAAAGGTCAAGAAAACTACGAGATTGCTTTTTATATGAAAAAAAAAACCCCAACTACTGTTCCAGCTTAACGAAATAGAATTGGAGGAATCTTTTGTTGCATGTACATGAAAAGTAAATAAATAAATAATTTTGAGAAAAATACGCTAAAGTGAGCAAATCAGAAGCATGTAAAATCTTGTGTGTAGAGTGGTCATACAATTATATTTATAAACACTAGCAAACTGCACTCGTTTTCCAAAGTAATCATAAATCCATTTCTGAAGAAAAAAAAAATCCTCTAACAAGATTTTTACTTCTATCTTCAGAAACTGAATCCCAAACAATCCAATCTAATGTACTATAATTTTCAAAATTTCACTGCAAACAATATGCATGCTTTGACAATTTTAATTTTTACCTTCACTTTATAACAACAAATCAGTCCATTTTTGAAAACTCAGTAAAAGATTGGATTGTTAATAAAATTCAACATCAAGCAAAAGTTGCAAACAGTGCATTTCTGCATGCTATACCTTTAAATTTTACCGATTGTGTGTGTTCTTTTCTATTCCTGATCACAAAAAATAAACAAAACCAACATTAGCAAGACACCGAGGTTATCTATCTACTTTGTATGGGTGAAATACACGTATAGGGAGCGAAGGGTGCAAACATGAACAGCTGCTGCAGGAGGCAAAGTTGTTTCAAAGACATGCACTCTCTAATATTGAGCATGAATTTAAAATGAAAAAGGCAGAGTTGAATGTAACATATAGTGATACAATAAAATTAAAAAGGAGCTGTTGCAGTATCCCCCCTCCAAAAACAGCAGGTTGTCAGATTTTTTAATATAAGCTAACACAGTAACAAATGATAGATTTCTATTTCAAATCATGGATTGGGTGTTTTGCATCATAACTTGTGTCAATGGATCAAAATTAGTTAATCCACTTGAGGAATTTAGGTCTATAGTGTAGCCTTGCTGTAGTACTGTAGCCGTACGTTGTTCCATAGCTCTCAGGGTGGGAGTGTATGATAAACCACTCCTCCCCACTCTGTAGCTATATCATAGTTCACTGCAGGGACATCGGGGCCAAATAAAATCTGGTAAAAAAGGAATTCGTGCTAACTGTTTTGCCTCTAGGACAATCTCTTGCATGCACATGCATTTAAAAAAAAAAGCGTTTAATATCAATATAATGACATTTTCACACAGCATCCAGTCTTATGCCCAAAAAGCAGATTGCATGTTTTAGAAGTATTATGCTAGTGATAGACATAATAAATGGCAAAATAAAATATCAATAAATTACACACAATTTACTTTATTTAAAGAAAAAAAAAATGTTGGGGCAGGGCAACCAAGAAATGTTTTAGGGTAAAAACAAGTGCCTTCTTTGATGACATTTAACGGAAGATAGTTCACAAAAATCATGCAACATATTCACAAAATGAACAAGACTGTGGTGTACGTGGTGATTCTACAATGACACAACACAGAGCAGGTGCGAACCAATGATACCTTGGACTGTGAAGAGTTGAAAATGAATTGATGAAATGAGAAAATGAAGTGTTGAAGGGTCCTAGTATAAAAGAAAATTAGAAACGTAGTTTCAAACATGGCATAAATATTTATAAACATTATACTCTAGCTATTATAAGGCTATCATTTCCCTTTTTTTTTTGGCTTCCATGACTTTGCCTGTACATACCCTTCTGTTAATGCATCATCACTGTGACAGTGTTAAATTTATATCATTTGTTTCAAAAGTCATGGCAATCACATAAAAAAATAAATCAAATTACTGACAATTCAAAAGTAACCATCAAATCACGTCAATGGCAATTCCCTTGAAGCAAATGCGGAAGAAAATGAAACTGATGATGACAATGACTATGAGATTGAACTAAAGAGTGCTGAGGAAATTCAAGCTATAGAGATGTATAACATTAGGTAAGGGAATGTTCGTAAAGACTTACTGGTGCTGTCTGATCCTGCTTCTTATCATACAAATTTTCCTGCAATCACAAACAAGACAGAGACTATCAATCAAGGAATAAAGATTTCTACTGCATGAAAGTGTTTCTTATTTAGTAATCTAATTTAAAATTGAGTCTTTCATCCACTCCCCAGTTTCGATACGTCATGTATCGAAACCACGGAGCGAATGGAAGATTTAATGTTAATCAGATTGTTTATTTAGTACATGGCTATCAGGGGTGGATCCAGGAAGTTTCAAAAGGGGGATGGGTGTGTTCAACCTTTAATTTTGGTTTTCAAAAAAAAAAAAGGGGGGGGGAATGTAAAACCTCAAAAAGTATTATTTTTACCTTCTTTTCAACACAAAGTTAAATTTTCTGAGGGGAGGTGTGGGGTTTTGGGTTTTTCCAGCCCCCCTCCCCGATCCGCCACTGGCTATGCGTGAAAATGTTATGCAAGCTGTACACAAATACTGAATCATATCACAATAATTATCCGATTGTTTTCTCAGATAATCAAGCCTGAGCCTCAAGTGATTTACCACCTGGTGCATATCATTTTGCAAGAATACTAATATTTTCATCTCTTTTATATATAAACTAATAAAATTAAGCAATGTTTGTCAATAAATCTGAGACATTATAAAATTGAGTTTAAAATGAAGTACTCTTAAATAAGGAAATACGTACATCAGAGCCGCTTCTTCTCGGTTGAACCTCCTTATGAGGTGAGGATTTCACCCCATGGAATGACGCAGTACGCTTGACATTGGACCCTGGCCTTGGGGTGTAGTCATCAAACCTGCTGCTGTCACTGCGGGCTGAGCGGTGGGAGGGGGTGGGGGGTGCTGATGATTGCTGGTGGTGAGAGACAGTCACTTTCTGGTCTGAGCCAGATCTACAGAGGAATCAATGCACAAAGGTCAAGGGTCAACAGAGGTTTGTACATTTACATATTATATTGCTTCTATAGAAAAGATAGTGAATAACAAAAGCAGTGAAATCTTAATATATATATACATAAAATTATTATTATTGTGTGCGAGTGTGTGTGTGAGAGAGAGAGAGAGAGAGAGAGAGAGAGAGAGAGAGAGAGAGAGAGAGAGAGAGAGAGAGAATTACAATTTACAATCAAACTTCGGTATCTCAAACTGATGTGGAAGTCCCAACCACTAATTCTTTTACCCTCAATATCTTGAATCCTCTGATATCTCGATTATTTTCTCAGTCCCATCGATGTTTGAGATAACGAGGCTTGACTGTATATGAAAATCAAACACAAGACCGACGGATAAAGGTATTAAGGGATGCATTTGTCAGAAAAATGCTAGGAACTCAAAAGACATCCAGGTTTTCATTAATGAACAGATAGTTGTCACACACTAGGAACAGACATTAAAAAAACTAAACTACTAGGATAAAGATAATTCTGCCATCATTCCATTCCACTAAGAAATTGGTGTCAGATGTACCATTGGATATAGCCATGGATTTCATTCATGATGCAGTTCATCTTGTAATTCATGTTTCATTCAAATTCTTGTTTTAATATTGAGATAATTTCAAGTGAATTTTGCCTGAAGGAAAAAACGCACATGAATGGGCTTCTTATTCATTATCCTACACAAAGCAAATAAAGAGGTGGAAAAAAAAGATACAACAAAATAGTAATAGACAGAAATAAAGTTTATCTGGAAAATATAATGATAAATACTATATATAATAATATAGGGGAAAAAAGTTCTACAAAGGCAGTATTTTATTAATAAAGTTGACACAGTTCTTTTTACATCACATTTACAACAATTTCCCCCCCCAAATCATAGTACGTGAAGTACACAGGGAGATATTGGAGATGGTANTAATTACATAGGGAAAAAAAGTTCTACAAAGGCAGTATTTCATTAATAAAGTTGACAAAGTTCTTTTTACATCACATTTACAGCAATTTTCCCCCCCAAATCATTGTACATGAAGTACACAGGGAGATATTGGAGATGGTATAATGCAGCTTAATTGTCTTTGCTTTTCTACCTTCTATGGGTCTTATAGGGTTTCTTGTTGAGTTGTGGATCTACAGAATGTGAAGAACTATCACTCTGATGGATAGTCCTTTCTGACACCGAGTCTCCTTCGCTGCCCCCACTGATCCTTCGCGGACGACGAAGTTCTTCCTCAATTCCCGGACTTTCAGACGTCGACTTCTTCTTCATTTTCTGGGCTCGGTTCTGGATGGATTCCTCCTGACTCTTTGAAAAGTTCTGTAGTTTTTGCAATAGTTTGCTTATCCCTGTGGTTCCTGATCCAGGTTTCCTGTCCATATCTAGCTGTCTGGCAGCAGAAGAACTGGAAAGTTCTGATGCATCACTCTCTGACCCATTGGAAGGCGTTCTTCGTCTTTCCGTGTAAGATGGAGACATGTTCTTGGTGGGAGTTCTTCTGCTTTCAGGCATGGCACTTACATCTTCATTGCTGTTTGTTCTTCTTGACCTCGGAGGCAAGCCAGCATGTTGCTCACTTCCCTCTGTTCCCAATGAATTGGTACCAAAATTTGTACTGGCTTTACTGGAAAATTTTTCTAAAAGTTCTGCAACAGTTCTTTTCTTGTCTGATTTTTCTGAAGTATCAGACGGCGCGGGACTACTTGGCCTACTGCCAGAAGAATGTCTTTTACTTGCGTCAATGATAGGAATTCCGTGCACTTCACCAGTGGGAGAATCTTTCACCCAAGCCTTCTTCACTTCTCTCCTCTCCGGGTCCCTAGTATGACCAGGAGGCTCAATCTCTTTTCTCCACTCATAGTCTTTACTCCTCGTTCTCCGGTGTGTGTGCGTTTTCTCTCTTGGTATATCCTCACTTTTATTCATATTGTCCTTGTCACCTCCAACTTTGGAACGTTGGTCGACGACATTCTGATAATGAACACTCCCTGCACTTGGACTTCCTTGATTCTGATTAACGTCATCATCCTGTAAATCACTTGTTTTGAAGTCTTTACTACGTTTCCTTCTATGCGTTTTTACAGACTGATCACTTGACTCGTTCATCCCTAAGCTGCTCTGTGCTCTAGAGATCGCCATTAGCAACGACTCAGAAGATTCTACAGTGAATGTCTCCGACATTTGTGAGGTAGAGGGCCCTCTGTTCTGACTCCCAGCTTGTGGGGACCTTTTGGACTCGCTAGGCTGCGGAAGGCCCTGGGCAGATTCTGGATACTCTGACTCAGCATGCAACTCTGGCACCCGAGATGAATCTCGACTGCTTGGCCTCATGTGAATTTTTGGCTGCTTGAAAACACCACTTGCACCGATATTAGACTTTGATTTTTCAGACCTAGATGGGGGTCTATCTTGATCACTGGCACTGGACCCTTTTCGACTCGACTGTCTTTTGTCCTGGCGAGGAGATTTTATCCTCCGTTTTTGTCTCTGGGGATTCTCCTTCCTTCGCCGGGCTACGTCTGAACTTTCTGTAGAATCGTGATCGCTGTCTGTTCTGTTACTGTCCGTGCTAGAGGCACGTGCGCGTGCAGCTTGCGACATGGCGGCCATCAAAATGTCTGACGAGTTAGATTCTCCAAGAGAAGACACAGCTTTGACATAAATCCTGCAAAAGATAAACATCATTAGTTTCTGGCATTCAATAAGTAGAATTGATGCCTTATTAGTAAAGCTGCACTTCCAACGTAACAATGAAATGATAACAGGTGTGAATTTCATGTGGATTTTTGTAACACCTACTTGTAAGTTACTTGAGGGTTAAGGCCATGGACTAGGGCAGACAGACCATTTATCATGGCTGTAGGCTTGTCATCCACATACACTCTGTAACCTACAAAGGATTTAACACAGTGTAATACACAGCCGGATTCCAGACTCCTATGCTATATAAACACACTGTTTAAACTTAATTACCACTACTGTAACAATTTTCTTACATAAGTGTCCTTGAAAATTGAAGTGAATCATTTATTATTAAATCATGATTTTTTTTTCATTCAAATCTGAAATACTAAAATATCCAAAGCTATAAAACAGAGAAGAGCTAATGTTTGATGTCCATGACACAAAGTAAGATGTAGACAAATCCTGAGCTCATCTCATCAGAGTACAGTCGTACTCACCCAAGAGTGGCTTGTTCACTTCCTTGAATGACGAGTCTAATATTTTAGACGACTCCCAAGATATGACGACGGAGTTCTCCCCCTTGTGATCCATATGCAGATTTCTCGGAGGAATGGGGCAGCCCAGCTGAGGGAAGGAATAAAAGTATTGCTCCTCTTCTTCAGAGGGATAGGGAGAGAGAGAATGAGGGACTGTGGCTGAAATTAAAAGTATTTCAAATTTATCACTTCGTCACATCAAGTTTACAAAATCACCAAGCATAATCTTTTCACATTATTGTACTGTAAAAGGCTTTAATTTTGCGGGGCTAAAATATCTCGATTTTTCTCTTTCAGCAGTTCGCTATGGTTCAAATTTCACTGAAAGTAAAGAGACTAAATTACAATCATACCCCAAAATACATTAAATAGCCCTTCGCGAAGGTTTTATTTGCACAATTGTTAATGTAATCGCGAATATAAATCTCACGTGAATATTTCCCCCTTTACAGTACTTCAGCATGCCACCTTGACTAAATTAATATATCATCTTTTTGCTGCAATTAATCCAGTGATTGACAAATCCCTTAATTAGGTAGTGAATTGGTCTCCTACCCCACTTAGAGCCAGTAAAGCTGGTCTCCTCACAGCTGGAGCTCTCCTCTTCCTCATACCCCGTCACCAGCAATGTCTGATCCACCTCTGTACAGAAATAAACAACAACACAGTCCATCAAAATCCTACCGGGCATGCAATTACAAAACCTTACTCCAGAATCAACTAGAAATACTGTGAGTAAACTCCCAAAAGGATAACCCCCCGCCACCCACATATCTTTACGCTCACTTGAGTCACTGAAGCTTTGAACAGAGAAATATATCCGGTCACAAATCCATGTTAAAAACCTACAAGTTTGACCTTGAGATCAAGGTTATACAGAGGTCATGAATGTAAGTGATACATCCTTTCATGGTGATACACTAATCCATGTTAGAAAACTTATACCTTTGACCTTGAGGTGAATAGTAAAGGTCATATGATCAAAGGTCACATATAGGTCATGAATGATGCAATACATCCTCTCATATTGATACACCCATATGCTAGATATGGTATGCATACGTCAAAGAACAAAGAAGTTATGGCCTAGATACGAAAATTAACACACGCACAACAGACAGACAGACAAACAACAGAGTACATGACACATCGTCGCTAAATGATGCATCCATGTGTCAAATACCAGGATCGCCTATGGCAAGAACAATGAAAGAAGTTATGGCCCGCATGATTTCAGTGATTTCATGTAAAAAAACCTATATTTTTTGATCTAGAGGTCAAAGTCAAGGTCATACAGAGGTCATCAATATACGCGACACTTCATCTCATAGTGATACACCCATTGCCAAATATGGTATGCCTACCTCAAAGAAACAAGAAGTTATGGACCGGACACGAATTCATGTTTAAAAAACTGATATTTTTTATCTTGGTCAAAGGTCAAGGTCATACAGGAGTCATCAATATACATGACACATCGTCTCATAGTGATACACCCATATAACCATATGGTATGCTACCTCAAAGAACAAGAGAGTTATGGCCCGAACACGAATTCATGTTAAAAAACTGATATTTTTTATCTTGAGTTCAAAGGTCAAGGTCATAACGGTCATCAATATACATGACACATCGTCTCATAGTGATACAACCCATATACCAAATAATGGTATGCCTATCTCAAAGAACAAAGAAGTTATGGCCCGGACACGAATCTGCACAAGACAGACGGACAGACAGACAGACAGACAGACAGAGGTGATTCCTATATACCCCACTGTTTGCGGGGGGTATAATTATTGTGATCAGTACTGACCATTGTGGATAGAGTCCATGCCTGCTGTCATGATGCCACTCTGGAAAACAACACTGGAGACCGACTGCAGAGCCTGAGATAGCTGTGCCACCTACAGATAAACACAATCCACATATCAGTTAAACTATCACAGAATCTGTAAGTTAGTGAAACGTAAACTCACAATCCACGACAACCAAAGAACAATGATTTGTTCTTCATTTAGTAGCTAAATGTATAATTTCATATTCGAGCCTTTCCAAGTATCTGAGTCAGATGCACACAAGTCAATCTCCATTACCTGATTTTGCAGACTGGCACACGTCCTCTCGAGTTCTTTCTGCCTGTCATCCTCCATCGAGTACATGGAGCCTACCCTCCCGCTGTCTCCGTGCCTAAGCCCCACCCGTTCCAGCGTGTTCTGAATCTCCTGGCTGTAGTTGTAACTGTCGTCTTGGTGACTGGAGTCCACATTGTTCCGGAACTGATGGGAACTGAGGACCTCCGACTTCCAGTTCTGGAGAGATTGCACTTCCTTCCACAGGCATCGAATGGCTTCCATCTGCAGCCCCCTCATGTGCCGTTCTTCATCATATAATTTTCGCTGCCTGTAAAAAGAGATCAGTCTCAAGCATGGTTCTCAGTTCTCTTCACTGTAACCATAAATTGGACAAATACATGTGAAATCAAAAAAGATATCATTTTTATAACATAATTTTCTGTAAAATCGTTAATTTGGGGCAAGTCTTACTGATCACTTTTGCAGCATTGACATACCCAAAAATTTACATTCTCCACAAACAGTAAGGATCGACAACTCCCAAAAAATCAACAACTCCCAAGGAATTGCCTTACCAAAATTGATCAACAGCTCCCAAGAATCTTACCCAAAGATCAACAGCTCCCAAGGAATCTTACCAAAATTCGTATCAGACAGCGCCCAAGGGTAATCTTACCAAATGGATCACAGCTCCCAAGGAATCTTACCCAAATGCGATCAACACGCCAAGAAGTCGTGACCAAAATGATTAACAGCTCCCAAGAATCTTACCCAAAATGATGTCAACAGCTGCCCAAGAATCTTACCAAAGATGATTAACAGTCTCCCAGGAATCTTACCAAAAATGATCAACAGCTCCCAAGGATCTTTCACCAAAATGGATCAACAGCTCCCAAGGAAGCTTTACCAAGAAATGATCAACAGCTCCCGAAGAATCTTACCAAAAGGATCAACAACACTCCCAAGAATTTACCAAAATGATTTCAATGCAGCTCCCAAGAATCTTACCAAAATGCATCAACAGCTCCCAAGGAATCTTACCAAAATGAGCAACAAAACTCGCCAATCATAAAATAAAAGAAACTTGACAAACATACAATTTTTTTCCTCGCTCTGACTATATAGATTACATGATTCCATGACCATACCTATCTAATTCTGCCCTCAGTACCACAATGTGATCCTCTGCTCGACGGGCCCGCATCTCTTTGCGTACTGAGATTACCTCGGGGTTGTGCTCTCGGGCCCAGTATCCTCGCCACGTTGCCTGTATTAATGTGGCTGCCCGATTGTCTGAAAAATAAAAAAAATAAAACTTAAAATTTAGTATGACCATAAAGGAATACATACATTTATTTTGCATGAAATACATTATCTTTTCAAACAATTTTTTTTTCAACCTTATTTCAGGTGGTAACTTTGTCAGGGACTCAAAATTTGTTATGGATGTAATACCCGCAAAATGTGAGTTTGAGATAATAAAGTTTGCTGGTTTTACTGTTTCTAAGAAAGTCATTATATTCTAATTACAGTTGAACTTCAGTATCTCGAACACTGATATCTCGAATACCATGGCTATGTCGAACTGATTTGGAAGTCCAAGCCTCATATTCTTTTTTAGTATTTTTACTGATGATATCTCAAATCCAAGGGTATCTTAATTAAAGTTTTTTCTCAGTCCAATTGAGTTTGAGATAACAAGGTTCGACTGTATAATAATATATTAGCTGGTTTGTCACATCTACAGACCTCATTCTATTGCATGTTCAAAGATAAATTTGTAAATTTTGAGTTCCATGTATAGGTGTCAGATTTTGCGAGTTAAATTCATGGGAAAGTGTAAAAAACATTTAAGAAGATGAAATATAACAGTTGGAATCTGTATAGTACTTATACATCTGTTCATCAAAGAACGTTTTCTATGCAGTGCATGAATACAAATGATTGCACATTTCACTTACTCTATCTATGAATGACATAAATTAGTTAAAGAGCATATAGGATAACAATTTAAACTACAATGATTTTTTTTTTGGGGGGGGGGGGGGGGGGGAGCTATTGTGCACTGTTTAAACTGTATAAATCATACCATCAAATTAAAGAGTCATCCCTACCTCTTGCATTTTTACTATACCACGGCATAATCCCATGTGATATAATCAGTTATAAAAGACAATCCACTTCTTCACTCAGTGACACAGATCAACACTAACAACCACAAATCAACATTCTCCCAATTAAACAACACAGTCTCTATAAATTAACTACTGCGTCAATATTTCCACTGTTGTTTACAAAAGGGTCAAAATCAAAAGGCATATTGACATGGTCAAAACAATGACTGAACCACGCCAAACTGTAACCCTGCAGGATTAAGGGGCTCAACACAAGATTAGCAAACAATAGTCCCTAACAATATACTGTCAGGTACAAATAAACTCAACAACACATTCATTAGCATCAGCGCCTTAAAATAAATTCAACTATTTAAACCTCACGTTTTTTTTGGGGGGTGCTGAAATAGACAACTCCTGAAGTAAGATTTATTAAATATGCACTTTCATTGAGAATAAAACATTTATAATCCCTATGGGAGGCTCTTTGAAGTTAATCCATACATTCCTTATTTTAAAAGCATAAGATTATCCAATTAAATCCTTTGTTAGTTAGATTCATGGCAATATATACGTATTACAGATGTGTATTTTAGTGCGTGTCATACCTGCTATTAAAGGGTACATGTACTAGTGTACTCCCAATATTATTAATCATTTCATAACGCGAGTCCTCAAGCTAGAATGACAATTTATGTAGTTTTAATTTAACAGTTCATTAAATTTTATATCTGATTCAATTAAACATGAAAAAAAAACCAATAATTAGAAAACAGTTTCGATCCTTACTTAATTTCATTCCCAATCGATATCATGTATGATATGGAAAGCACAATACATGATATGCTTGTAAAAGATGATTGCTCATGAATCCAAATATGGACAATTTGACCTTAAAAAAGGTCTTGAGACCTTTACTTTTAAAAATCTGACCTTGAACTTTCAGACCTTGAAGTATGAAGTATCAATCTTAGTGTAAAGTTCTGACCAAATTAATGCGGTGGTAAGATATAGAGTTTAAGTCCGATAAAAAAAACTCCCACTAACCTCCTCCCTATTTTACCATTAATTTTGTAATAATTAATGCAAACCAAGCTTATAACTGAAACTATTTGATTAATTGATTGATTATTTGTTGTTTTTCGTCCCGTTAAGAATATTTCACTCTTGAGACATCACCACTGCCGGTGAAGGGCTGCAAATTTAGACCTATGGCTTTCAGCAGTGATCGAGAGTTCTTTTGCGTGTCACACCTGCTGCGACACGGGACCTCTGTTTTTAAGGTCTTATCCGAAAGACCCGTGATTCTCGCTTCTAAATGCCGAGCTCTTGGCGAAGGAGCAATCACCATCTATTTTAACATCTTAGGTATGACGCAGCCGATCCAATTTCACTGGTTTACATGTATATAACAAACATTCATATTTTAAATGTTATATTACCCTCACAAAATCAGGAGACCCATTAGAAACTAAATGATCTGATCATCAATCATCACTTAATTTGCAAAATGTAATTTCCAGACGTATAATTGATGAGGCAGGTACATTTTGTAACCTTAATTTTTGAACTATTCACATGTCCAATGATTTGTCTTTGATTGTCTTCACAAAGTGTAATGATTATTTATCATGAATGTGCTGACGACTAGTAAACAACATCCTCACAAAAATAACTATACAGTAAACCATGGTTACAGAGAACACAATTATAGTGGATTCATGTTTAAAGCAGTGATTTTCATGTTCTGTACTTTCATGTACATAATTTATTGCACAGTGAATTCATTTGATATAATGAATTTCAAAAAGAATCAATTTGCACCCTGTACTTTGCGATAAGCATATTTTCCTATAGTATTTATAAATGGCTGGGAACAATTAGTTTTAACAAGAGTTGTCAGAAGACAACATAGCTCGCCGGGCAGCATGACTATCTAATCTATTCCCCCCTTTAGGTAAAGTCCAAGTCCAAGGTCAATAGCTCTGGTAGTGAATGAAATGTCTTGAAAAGATACATTTGTTTTAGAAATTTCAAAGCCCTTAAGACATTCCTCTTTGTTCAAAAGATAATAAAACTCCAGGTTTGAATTTTTAAAATTTATTTCAAATTAAAGGATTAATAAACTAGGTAAAAAATATTG
>CAJDSM010025674.1:0-10235 GCA_903981925.1 Ostrea lurida | reverse complement strand
TGGCGTCACACTTTAAGAAAAAACTTTCACCTTAGGATATAACTTTTGAACCAATGCAACGCCGACACCGGGGTCATGACAATAGCTCTCCGGACATTCGTCCTGGCGAGCTAAAAAATCAAACATAAAAAAAAAAAATCATCTTTGCTTATACATGAGAGTAAAAATTGCAACGTTTCATGCCGACCTACTGTACATGAAGCACTAGCTAAATTAACGCGCTTCACGAAGTGTGCTCGCTACCTGGCATGAAGTGGCACAGTTTTTATGTCTTACATGTGTTCTACCACTCCAGCACCCACTGCTTAGGACTAAGGAGGGTTCTCTTATTCACGCGATGCTGACCAGAACGTTAAGGAGGCCTAATAATTCTGTGAGCAGCATTATTTGATAAGAACTGAACTCGCAATATAGGGAATCAAATCAGATCAGCACACGAAGAAGCCAACATGGAGTTTTGTCCGCCAGGCATTTAATGACTTGAGATGTGTACAATCCTCGGTATTTATCATTAATCACTGACATATTAAGCCTGACCAGCCCAGATTTTTATCAGCAAAAAACTAATATCTTATTAAATGTAATCTACCCCCAGAGGGACTGATACTTTCTTAAGATTAGAAATTGAAATAAGATTTATATTTATAGTTTTTCCTTTATCCTTTATGCTGTTTCTCCAACTGATCAAATATTGCATTATTTCTGCAAAGAATTCAATACTCCTGTGAAATAATAAAAGCACAGGTAACATGATGAATCCTGTTTCATTTCCCTATTGTTTATTGTGTGCAGAACTAGAACACGTTGCATTAGCAATGTAAACCTGCAGGAATTGTTCATCATTTACCCTGATCTATGTTTGCATATAATATATATACAAAGACTATTTGTCTGTTGTAACAGCTAAATATGGTAAAATGATGATTAATATGATCGCGTGCAGCTGAGAATCTTTCCCTTAATTGGAGAGAAAATAATCATATATAAATGTAGAGATGAACAAATTAAATATTAACAAAAATCATTGTCTAACTGATAAATCTGAATAGGATCGATATGTTTCAAAAAATAAATCAATTCCAGAAATATTAGTAAAGTGTTTGAAAAAAAAAAAAAAAAAAAAAAGCAAGCTACCCAATTGTCAAGTTTCCATGGCAACTCATCAAAGGAATGTCTCAAAAGTTACCTAGCAACTCCAGGCGCCTGTTCTAAAATCACTGCTAAATACAATTATCCGTACTTCATAACTTTTTGATGAATGACATCAATGGAGAGAAATTATAGCCAATTTGGAGATTACCGAGACAGACAGTTCTGTGTTCAATGTCACAATTCTTAAATGTAGTTTAATGCCTCAAACATATTGCATAATAATTCTATCTAAGGATTCACCTTGAACATGTCTCAACAAAATTTCTGAATTCAAGTCAAAACGTTCAAACTTCACATTGAATTGAGGACAAATCTGTTTACACAAAAAAGAAGCTTTTAATAAGATTTAGAACAAATACTATTTAATCACATACAGTTGTATTTCATTTTTCTTTCTTCTTTTTTTTTTCATTTGGGGGGGGGGGGGGGGGGGGGTGTAATCTTCGGTAATTTAATACTTAATGCCAAAATACAGCGCTCGTCATTAAAATAACCCACTTATAATGCACAGAGACCTTGATGATCTTTTTTTAAAAACAGATTGTGTGCACATTTTCTCAAAAAGTATTGCTATCAGCATTCATATTCATCATACCATTTAATTAGGACCAATCTCTCAATTTTCAAGCACACCGAACCAGGAAATGTTCTGAAAAACCTGAAACATCACAGAATGATCTGGCCTGGTGTGATGAATCCAGCGTTAATTAAGAACTGCATGTTTAATTACCGGCCCTGCTTAATTCATTGCATTGATTCACAAAAGTAATTATACAGAAGGTTTGAAAATAGTGTGGGTGACATGACTGACACTATAGCTATGTTTATAAGACATGATGCATCAAGACTGCAATATGGCGCAACATTTCCTCCTAAAACACCAAGCCAATAGACAGATGATCCTAAATGAACAGTGGCCTGATGTCCTAAACTACGCTAAGTTTAGGTTGCAGTAATTATCATTATAATAGACATTGCGTAAAAATAATCCTGCTGAAGTGGATGGTAAGCTTGCTAAATCCAATTAAAGGCAAACCACCCCCTATAGGTACCAAATGCACAAACAAACGCAGTCAAACTAAAAAACACAGTAATTATATAAGCTTAAGTTTTTGGGACAACAAAAATGACCTTTCATCAAAACAATTTTGCCACACAATATTTGTCCCCTACTATTATTCATGCTAAACAATATTTGTGGATTTAAATAAGTACTGCAAAGTGTAGTGTTAGTCATCGTTTTTGAACTTTTGACAAAATGCAACGTAATACATGGACAAATGGACATCAGCCAAAACTGATATTTCACAAGATCTATAAATATACATCAGCTGCTGACTTAATACTAATTTATGGTCATGCCATGCTGTGGTAGGGTTTTAGTTTAGAGCTTATGTCATACCCAAATGGGGTTATGTGATTCTTATAATGTATGTTGTATGTTAAAAGTTAAACCCAAAATTTAATCCATGGAAAACTTACTTCATTGTCTAATCCAATAAAAGACATTTTAACCATGAAATTTGCTGTGTATATATATACTACCTGCTTCCCCTACCTAATATAAGGGGACATGAGTAATGAGATAGAGGACACCACTACGTTCAATAAGACCATGTGATCTGCTCTGTCCCTCTGAACAGCTTGAAGTTCTTTAAAATCCAAAACTTAGAGCAAATTCAAAATCTAGACACGATTTCTACAACCTTACACTGATGAAACCTGAATTTACACATGAATTTTGACTTAATCAGATGTACAAATAACAATGCAAAGTCTGTTAGTGACGAATAAAAGTTAATCATTATATAATTCCATTCGTACAAACTAGAAACTGCAAGTCCTAATGTCTCCTCCCTCCCTTAGAATACAAGATCATTCAGACTCAAAACGTTTAAAACCTAGGAGGCATAGATCGGATCATGAAAAACATAATCTCTGAAGTTTAATCGAATTCTGTTGTGAGGTGGCTTTAGAGGAGTAGCGGATGGGAGTGGGGAAACCCCATGGATACAATTTATAGGCAAAGTTGAAGGTCTATGTTTTGCAATGGGAACCCCCAAAATCAAAATCTTAAACAGGAGGTGCACAATGGCATATCATGTACATAGCAAAGAATCTCAGAAAGTTTCATAGAATTCTGTTGAGCGGTTTCAGAGGATAAATGGATGGGAGGCGGGAACAGACGGATTCAAACGCCCCACTTCGCTAGTGGGGGGTATAACAATATAGCATAAAATAACATACTGGTAACTGGTGCGACATTCCATTCTTACCTGTGTCCAATATGGCATCACTACTGGGCCTGGAAAACACACCAGAATCTCGATTTCCCTTTGATTTCGAATCTTTTCTTCTGGGTTTATAAGAAGATTTTACACTTTGTTGAGATTGTTTGCGCAGGGCGTAGCGCCCTGGCGTGTAGTCTGAATGCGTACGCGATATACTGGCGCTAGTTTTACTAGACACTGGTATACTACTGCGTTCAGATCTTTCACTGTCTTTCTTTCTTTGTACGGACTTTCCATCTGACCTCTGAGAGGTACTGCGCCTGGCCGAGGACCTACGATCCTTTGATATATCCTTAATGTTCGATATTTCTTCCACAGGAATATTCTCTTTTGTAGGATTTAGGATTTCTTCAATTTGTGACGCTTCTTGACTAGTGTCGTAATCGTGTGCCTGTGCCGTGGGAGGAGTTTTCTTTTTCGTTCCCAGTGCTGGTTCATTGCCAGATTGCGTAGGTGGGGACACTTGGAAATTGTGCCTAATTCCCTTGAACACATCAGTATTAAGAGGTTTGATTGGACGCCGATCGTATGCATCATAGCGAGTTTCTGCAGATGTTGCAGGCCTATTGTCGGTCTGCATGTAAAACGGGTAGTTATTTAGAGGGGCGGAGCTAGTAACTGCTGGTGCAGTCATTGGTCGATTTGGGGTTGAGGCAATCTCTAGAGGTAAGTACGTTGATTCTGATTCCAAAAGACTAGAATGACTCTTTGCATCATTATCTGTAAAATAAAATATGATTTATTATGATTTATTTTACTCGCTGAACTAGATGTCAACATTTTCAATCCTATCCAGTGAGATGAGAAAACATGATGTGTTTTATGTACAACACTATTTCTCCAGCCACAACCAAGTTGAAATGTTTCAAATTTGACCTTGAGCTATATCAGTATAAAACCTTTACCAGTTGCATAGCTTTGACCTTTCATACACCATGTGCAAAATCTTCATCATATGCAAAGTTAAAAAGTAATGACCAGGGTTATATGCAAAGTTGTGGACAGACTCACCATTAAGTCTGAAAAAGGGATAGATGGACTTTGATACAAATGCCCCCCCCCCTCCCTCCCCTAGTTTTATTTTTTTACACACTTGTGACATAGAAATAGAGCAATAAATTCAGGAATACCGTGCTATACAATTTTACTTGTATTCTTTTGATATGAGGAGTATAAAATATTATTAAGAACAATTCACATGAAAAGAATACATTGATGATTAGCACTCCTTGGCACACAGAAAAGCCCTACTGTTCCTGGTCTGTCCACAACCTTAGTATTAGTCACATTTATTTAACTATGCAGAAAACGATTAACTAGAAATACTGTGGAGTAAAACTCACACAGGATGACACCCCCCCCCCCCCCCCCACCATCACCACCCATAATTTTTATGCTCACTTGAGTCACTGAAGCTTGAACAAGAAGATATGACCCAGACACAAATCCAAGTTTGACCTTGAGATCAAGGTCAAGGTTATGCAAAGCTCATGAATGTATGTGACGCATCCTCTCATGGTGATACACCCACATGCCAAACATAATCCATGTTAGAAAACTTATACCTTTGACCTTGAAGTCAAAGGTCAACGTCATATAAAGGTCATGAATGTTTGTGACACATTCTCTCATATTGATACTTCCATATACTAGATATGGTATATGCCTACCGCACGTCAAAGAACAAAGAAGCTATGGCCTGGACACGAATCTGCGCACACAGACACAGTACATGACAAATCGTCTCATGGTGATGCATCCATGTGCCAAATACAGGATGCAAAGAACAAAGAAGTTATGGCCCGGACACAAATTCATGTTAAAAAACTTATAATATTGACCTTAAGGTCAACGGTCAATGTCATAAAGAGGTCATGAATACATGCTACACATTGTCTCATAGTGATACACGTACACCCATGTGCCAAACATGGTATGCCTACCTCAAAGAACAAAGAAGTTATAGCCCAGACACGAATCTGCACAGACAGACGGCAGACAGACAAAAAGAGTGATTCCTATATACCCCCCCCCCCCCCCTTCCCCAACTTTGTTTGCTAAGGGTATAACTATATTAGGTCAAAATTTCAGTTCATATGTAAAGTGGTCAAAACTATGAATGTATTTGAACATCTGCACGTCAGTCAAATTAACCACTATAGCTATACAGGACTCAACCTTATTGGCCAGGGGAGTATTGCATCAGAAACACATTCCTTTTTCCTCTTCCTCCTTGTTTTGATTTGTTAATTGTTAACTATGCTAAACTAACGGTAAGCCTCAATTCTAAAAACTGAATTCAAAGTCTAAAGGTATATATGATATGCAGGCAAAATTGATAATGCTCGAAGCAAAATGTGCCTCCATAATGAATATTCATTGAAATATATCAAATTTCAAAAGAACTGGGTGAAAATAGACTCATTAAAATGGAGACTGCACAGATCGAGAGCATTTTGCTCCGACTTTCTATCACAATGTAAGCGAATGACTAATGAATTCACACTGCATATTGATCAAAGATAATCATGTTTGCACATTATGGTTTAATTGATCTTTTGAAAATGAAATCATAGTGGATTAAATCACAAGGGAATACTAAGTAATTATTGTAATTCATATTCATCACGATCAAGGAGAAACTCTCTGTGGCTATAGCCCAGGACTTTCCATAATTCTAGATCCATTTAGGCAATACCGGTATATGAATATTAAATGAAATATATGGAAGTAATAAAATAAAGCTAAATTATCTTTAAATCTTCAAAATAGTATACCTTGTTCCAATTAGTTAACACTAGTTTTCATTGCTGATTACGCTAAAATATATTTGCGCCAAATATTCTCGATTTACAGTATTGCACACGCATACAAATTAAGAAGTTAACTCGGCTACTTGCAAACAATTAAGTGCAAAATCTGTTTTGATGTCAAACAATTTTCAATTTAGTACATTGTGCTACATTTAAAACAGAATATCATTTGATTCAAGATGTTTTTGAGAAACACTGATGCCATCGGAGCATGTCAGCAAAGTTGATAATTATGACCCAGATTTAAGTTTTTCAAAAATAGGTCAAATCTCAAGGTCAGGGTCAGGAGATCAAAATCTTTGGTTACCAAAAAAAGGTCTAAATGTCATAAGTATGAAATCTGAAAGCCCTACTATCATCCATTGTAAAATTTAAAGCCAAGGCACATATAATTTTGCAGACAAACAGATCGACTGACCAAAATACTACATGCTCCTAAATCACCAATAACAAGGGGTATAAAAAAACACAGTGAACTTCCGCAACAAAATAAGTATAACATAGAACATTCACAAAATTGCCTTTGAATTTCATATTGTACACATTGCCTATAATCCTCAGCTGAATTCACATCTCACCTGCTTCTACGCCAACATCTTGCAAGTGCCATCTTCCTTGCTGGTCGGTAGAAGTCCCTTTCTGAAATCCGAGAGAGGCGCTTCTGTCATCTACAATGATAATTGGAATTTTTCATATTTACCAAATAAAAAATAACCCCTTTTAAATTCCCATGCAAAAAGAAAGAAAAATGCAAATTCGACTAAAAAATGCATTTTCAAATTTTTTTTCTGAAAAAACAAATGCAGCCTAAAACCTCACACCTACATTCAACACCTACAGAGACAGCTTGTTATAAGGTAATCAAAAAATGAGATAGCATGCCCATATTATTTAAACCTACAAACAGTATTGATTCTGCTCAGTGAAACTCTTAATCTTCCTTTTGGATGTAATTCACCAATAGGAGTCTTTCAATTTATGAAACATCAGCAAAACGTAAAGGTGAGATCCAGCCTATGTGCATGACAAAGCCACAGGGAATTAAGAACTCTGAATTCATTACAAATATAAAGGGAGATTATCACAACCTGTACCAACCTGGCAGGTTAAGATATATACTTGTACTTATCTTTTACTTACCTAGGACAAAGACCTTGAATCCTCTCTCATACAAACATTATGCAAACCCAGACAAAAACAGATTTCATTAACACGGATGATCAAAGCCCCAGCTCTATTCATGTTTCCCAACCGAATATGGAAAAGTTCTATTAGTCTTTCCTTACGTAATAGTTTGTCAGCTGGGGTATAAACCATTAATCTCAAAATGTGACAGGTAGATCTTCTTCTAAGACTACGCAATGTTGTATTACTTGATCAATATCAGAGTTTGTTTTCTGTATTAAAAATAAGTTTAAATTTCAAGGTGCAGGTATCAATATCAAACATGTCAATTTCAGCTTACTAAAAATAGAACCACCCCACCCCCTCTATTAAGAATTAACTCCCTAATGTTAAAGAAAAGTTTTCAAAATCTCATTTCAGGAATTTAATTAACATGAGCTTTCATTGCCAGGTACTTCAAAGAATCTTCAGACATCGCAAAAAAGCTGAGGATCGAGTAGGAGGAAGGTCAGCGAGTATAGGAATTAGTTTAATTATAGACACTTCAAAATAATCGACCAACAAGGACTAATTATCGTACATCATTGGCTTATTAAGAATGCACTACCTGGATAAATAAAGACCACATTTCAAGCCTGCAGTTTTTCATGAATTATGCCAAATGAATTTCATTTCAAACATCTCTTTACATAACAAAAATACAAACATGCATTTTACACGTCTTTAAGACCGTAATAAAGGAAAATACAATCCAAACACATCTATACACAACGTCATGCAGATATGGTCGTCTTTCTCAACAAATTCCACAAAGAAAAAAATTGACTGACTGCCAAACTCAAGTAAACAATAATACAGCTGATCCTTTGAAAGAAAATACTCCGCAAAATTTAGTATTGATTCCAGATCGTGTTTTATTACAATGTCTATAGAACAAATTAGGGGAAAATATGTCATCAATACATAGACTATTCCACGGCTTATCACAGACACTGGGAAGTCTTTGTTCCGTACTGTTACAGATGTATTGTAATTAAATGCTATCTACCCGAGTCACACATGACTAGCGTGTTCAGTGAAGAATTTCACTGGCATGTCGTTTTAAAAAACAAACCTTCAACTTCCGATTCCTTCCATTGTTTAATTCATGACTTACTTTCATTTCACTTGGTCGATATATTTTAATGTATTTTTTTCCT
This sequence comes from Ostrea lurida, assembly GCA_903981925.1. NCBI lineage: Eukaryota > Metazoa > Mollusca > Bivalvia > Ostreida > Ostreidae > Ostrea > Ostrea lurida. The sequence continues at coordinate 1,655 of CAJDSM010025674.1, read as the reverse complement.
GCAATAACTCAGAAAAGCAGGGAATCGGATCATTTTATTGATAAGAATCAATCATTTGATATATTGCCTTTATTCTTTCACTCATATTTTGAAATTTGTTTCCCATTTCATTATCTAATAAAGATGTTGAAAACCAAGCTAAATTCTTATTAAAACCTAAATAATAAAATGCTAATTATACAAACCTTGCCATTAAAACCTGTATATTATAATCAAAAAGAAAGAAATTGATTTAAAAAAAAATAAATAGATTTTTATCTGTCATGTAAGCCACACATACTATTTAGAAGACCAACAACCTCTGGGAAATAGATCTACTTAATATTCTATAGATCGATTCATCAACTGCGTTACATTTCATCAATATTTCATACTGTACGTCTCCTATAAAACTTATAAGTTCAGTGTTTCATTAATCCTGCCCTCCAAAGCAAAACAAGGAAGAGTTTGTCGAATAGAGAAGAGGGGACGGAAAGTCAAGAGGGAGACGTTTCATTGGTTTTTAGTGAAATGAACATGGTTACTCATGTATACCAACATGACAATTGCAAGCTATAGGCACATATAGGCACATATTGTCAAACGCATGCTCAAAGTGGTACACGCATTTTCAGAAATGGAAAGCCTTTAAAGCCATTAAAGCTGTGATGCTTAAAGGTGGGCCTTAAATATGTAGGACATACTCCAAAGTGCGATGGGACTCCAAAGTGCGATGTTCACGCCAATGTGTGATGGTCTGCGCCAAACTCCGATGGTTTGACACGCCAAAGTCCGATGGTCCTCAATCATGTCCCAAAGTGCGATGGTCCTCAATCATGTCCCAAAGTGTGATGGTCTGACACGCCAAAGTCCGATGGTCCTTACTCATGCGCCAGAGCACGATAAAGCTGATAAAAAAGTACACCAGAGAGTGCACGAGAGTTCGAATTATATCATGGCCAACGCAGTTTCGGATTGGGGTCACTCATCTCCCCTTTTTTCAGTCACAAATGTTACCCACGGCATCAGACTTTGGCGTAACGTGTGGACCATCGCACTTTGGCGTCCATATCGTCAACAAACCATCGCACTTTGGGGCTACCATCGCACTTTGGGGCCACCATCACACTTTAGAGTCTTACAAATATATAGAGGCATTGTGGCTCAAGTGTTGGGTCTTTGATCTATACAAATGGGTTTGATATGCATGGTGGCATTGGATAGAGGTATGATGGTTAACACAGTGAGCCTTAATTATCATAGATATGATAGTGACCGTTGCTTTTCAAGTTCATGGCCAGTCACAGGGGTTTGATTATTACGGTTTGACTTTCTATTTTCATCCTGCCTTTTTAGATATTAGCTCTGATCAGCCATGATACTGTTAAGTAAGCACATCTCCTCCCCTCAGGGTCTGGGAAGACCTAATTCAAGATACAAAAACAGTTCACATGGAAATGGTTCAAGGAATCACAATAGACCGGACCTTTTCGAAAATTGCTGGTTATATATACCGATTGATTGATAAGATTACAGCAATCTCAACTCATATATATACTTATTCAGAAAAACGTATTTTCAACAATCATCAAGTGATTAAACCAGTACAGTCACTGGCATTAAAAACAAACATTACGATACCATGTGACTTTCCAATACCATACAGATCTGCTGAT
>CAJDSM010025672.1:0-24108 GCA_903981925.1 Ostrea lurida | reverse complement strand
ACCCGCGTATGTTGCGTTGAACGTGGTGTGTAATGAATTATAGAGAATATTCCCATTTCACTGTCTTTTGTTGTGACCTCACAGAAGTAGGTGACGTGATCCGGAAAGAGAATTTGATTGGTTGAAATGACATATGTCAGCGAATCACATTCATTGTTGCACGTAGATAGTACAGGTCAATCCGAGTTTTTGTTTATAATTAGAAAGACCAGATCAATCCGCATTTCTATACTTTGACACGTGATATCAAACGTGCATTACATGTACAATACATACAAATGATATATGATTTTTGTTTACTGGTGTTTACGAGGAGCTACAGATGCGACCACCTCTAACTTCTCTTAAAGCGGTCGTAGAGCAGATCTTTTAATGACTGCTCCAAGTTAACTTAGAACTGCTCTGCGACTGCTTTAAATTAACTTAGAGCAGCTCTGCTGACTGCTCTATGACTGCTCCAAGTTCACTTAGAGCAGCTTTGCTGACTGCTCTAGAGCTGTTCCAAGTTCACTTAGAACAGCTCTAGACTATTCCTACGACTGCTTTGGAAATATTAATCCTGACTGTTCTGCTTAGAAGAGAGCGTTCTAGATTAGAATCACATACATAAAAGAGAGAGAGAGAGAGAGAGAGAGAGAGAGAGAAGAGAGAGAGAGATGAGAGAGAGAGAGAGAGGAGAGAGAGAGAGAGAGAGAGAGAAGTAATTAATTAGTTATTTTTGTCGTTAATATTCTTCTTGTTCAGGTTTGTTTATAAAAAGAAATATAAATAAAAAATACCCGCAAAATACAAATTGAAATTGAGGTCTATCACAGATTGAACGTCCGATCGGTAAATTTATTTTAATTTTTTGCTATTAAAACAGTGCGTATACACGAATATTGAACGAGAATTATGCCATTCGCACCAAACTTACTTTTTTAATCGTATTTCGAAATATTGATCATCTTTTCCCTCAACATTAACAAATTAACAATTCTCTGTCTTATGTAAAAAGGCATCTATTTAATTTCACAGGTGGCATTTTCACTTACAATGACCATTCACGTGCGAATTTTAAAATTAACTGACAGTTTCCAAAGCGGTTAATTATATATACACGGAGCTTTTATAGAGCTGTTCTAATCTATGACCGCTCGACGTTAACTTAGAACAGCTCTATGACTACTTATGACCGCTTTATGTCTGCTCGACGTTAACTTAGAACAGCTCTGTGACTGCTTATGACCGCATTGCGTCTGCTCTAAGTTAACTCAGAGCAGAACTCATGACTGCTTTATGACCGCTTTGCGTCTGCTCTAAGTTAACTTAGAGCAGTTCTCATGACTGCTTTCCATGACTGGTTGGGCGAGAGGTTAGAAACAAAATGGCGAAGTTAACATTGTGTCAAGCGTAATCATAATAAAAAAAACCCATATAAAATCGATTGCAATTGGTCTTCGTCCGTCCGTTAACAACTTGAACATTTTTAACTTTTTCTTGATAGCACTAGTCCAATTCTTTTTCATAATTTGGTTATGAAGCATCTTTTGGGAACAAGGGGCATACATAAATTGGTAATTTCAGGTCTCCTGCAACCCGTTGGGGGTGGGGCAAAAACTGTCCAAAGTACCAATTGTTTCAAAAATCTTCTTCTCTACACGCACATGTCTATGAGAAGAAACAAATGCATACGTGAATGAGAGCAAGGAAGGCCTTTAAACCATATGTAAATTTGGTGATCCCGGGGTAGGGTTCTGAACCCCAGGGTGGGAGGCCAAACTTGAGTACATCAGTGTTATATATAAAACATTTGAAAGCATCTCTTTAATGTTATTGATATTAATGTGAAAACTAAATTGATATTTGAATGAAGTAGGGAACTTTCTTATCAAAAGCTTGTGTAATTTCATGATCCTAGAGGAGGAGTTTTGTATATAAGGTGGGGCCAAAATGGTCATTGATGAAATGTGTTAACAACTTGAACATATTTTAAACTTCCTTCTTGAATAAACACCAGTTCCAATTCCTTTTCAAAATTTGGCTTGAAGCAATCTTTATGGCACAAGGGCAACATAAATTGTAATTCAGGTCCCTCTTCACCCTCGGACCATGGGTCGGTGCGGGCAAAAACCTGCCCAATAGTGACAACATTTTTTTCAAAAAATTCCTTTCTTCTCTACAACCGCACATGTTTGAGAGAAACCAAATGCATAGTGATGTAGAGCAAGGAGAGCCTTCTGACCACAAATTGTAAATTTGGGTGAACCCCGGGGTAGGGGTTGCTTGACGGGGGGGGGGGGACCTTGGTACTAGTGTTTTTATGTAAAACCATTAAAAGATCTTTTTTTCATGCTTTGAATATTAATGAAATTTGAATGAGAAGGGAGCTTTTATTCAATAAATTAATACCCCCTGCAACACAGTTGGGGGTGGGGGGTGGAGTTACTGGAATCAGATATTGTTCTGTCATCTTATTTTCCGTCCTGTAGGCAGACATGGTTCCCAGACTTAGGTGTTAGCCTTTTCCACTTAGGTCCCCATATCATGCATTGAGTCTAACCCATGGAAAATGTGTTCCTAGTTGGAATTTGGGTCAAAAGGCAAAAGGTCAATCGTGCATCTGGACATTCCAACGTACCAGATTGTTTCCAGTCCAGAGCATTATCCTTTCTACCTAGAGTCACTATTTCATACAAATAATACTTACTCATGGAGACGAAGATGTTCTATTATGAATTGTGGTCAAAAGGGTCAAGGCTCAACTGAACATTAAAGTAGCAATATGGTTTTCATTAAAAAATTCTTGAACAATCGTGGAGATTGAAATGATAAATTCTTCTTTTTATGTATATGATTAGAATTCCATATGCATGCCATCATATTAAAAGATATTAACATGTGAATTAAATACTTTGTATTAAACTTTAAGAAATGCATATGAGACTTCCTATGTGCTATGTACTCAGTGACGGGTTAGGCCCTGTAGGCCCTTTTGTTGTTTTATCCCGTAATAGTTTTCTGTACAGAATTCTCCATTCATATGAATATAAACATAAGTCTGGCAATAAAGGGGCAAATTTAGTGCCATAGAATACCTAACGTGTGTGGATACATGGTCTACTAAAAGCCTACATAAATTATTATCTATAAGAACCCAAGCAATGCTCTCTTAATATCTTCAGATACTTGTGTGGGCAAATCAGACGTGTTTTCTAACAAAATAGCGTCTTTTCCCCAACGACTAGAAATTTCGTATTTTCTGGTGCCATTTTTTGTTTAAAAAGCCAATTATCTATATCGTGAAAAAAGCCGACAGATTTTTAAATATATCGTTGAGGAAATCGTGTTATACTTGTATAAAGTGTAGAGAAATCATACGTTTGCGTCTGGATTCTTGCATGTTTGAAACATAAGCTGTTGGTTTTTGTGGAACATATGGAGACCTTTTATATAGTGCTTTGGAAATAGGTTTATGCAGTTTTCATTCTTAATAAAGTGCAAAACTGCATGTGATATCTGTACTGTTATATGCATTCTGAAGCCAAGTTGAATCTTTATATTTATATTATAATTCAGTTTTCAGCAGCAACATAAGCAAATTGAAATTACCCAATATTTGCTGTTGATACACTGTGCATTACCATGAAAATGACGAACTTCATGAGTGGTGAAGATGCAACTGTTACAGATTATGTTTCTTCAAATTTTATGAGTACCCACTTATGTTTCATTTAGAGTAATATTTTATTTTATAAAAACAGCACTGTATACAATCAACCGTCACATGATAATCATCTAGAAACTGAACAGTCTTCGAAGAGTAATTCTAGTATAAATAGAAAATTCTGCATCTAAATGTGCGATGTCATGTGGCGTGTTAGATGGTGCCTCTCACGAAATGTTTCATGACAGATATTACATTTCAGTTTGTCATCGCGTTTCTTTTTCACGGGGTCAAATTCTCGTTTGTGGTGAGATCTCATGTGGTACACGAGATCACTTGTCATGCGGAAGGAAGCGTTACATTTGGCACACCAGTTCTGAGACAATACTGAGGCGTTGACTGGAGAGGTGACAACGACTGGTGACGTGTTCTGCAAGATCTTTTCCACCATTGGATTGGAGCTCTTCATGTATGGAATGCCAGCATTAAGTCTCTCAGATATAAAATACTGTTTCCATGGGTCGGACGCCAAGCTCATACTTGCATTAACTGCTCCGTTCTGGGAGGCATGTTGTGATAATGAAATATGTGGTAGCTGACCAGAGGTATTTTGGCAAACATTGGACATCACAGATGTTATGGGTGTCGTCTGGACGCCGGGAAAATTTAAACCGTATAAACACAAGTTAACTGCCGAAGATGGTTCACTCATTTTGAAACGTTTACCAGAGAAGCTGGACAGGGACGATTGAGATGGACAAAAGTTTCTATTTTCTGTTTCAAATTTTCGAAACGCACTGGCATCCGAGTATGTGCTCATCACAGTATCACTGGAAAGTTTTCTAAGTTTGATGGGTGTTTCATTCTGTACATTATTAAAATCTCGTTTCAATGTTGCGTTGTTATTTTTCGAGGACACCTCGTTTATATCTAATATTAAATCTTTTGCGATTTCTTTCAATTTCGACTTCAGTGATTCCAACTCTTTTCTGATCTTGTTCTCTAAATCTGATTGTGCTGACTCTTCACATTTGAACCGTATGTGAGCCATCAATGGAAATTCGTGTTGAAAAACCTCACCACACTTGTTACAGACCAACTGCTCGCTTTCTGTAAAGTTTAGAGACGATGCACGTAAAACCAAGTTATAGGAGGACATTTGTTCATGCTTTCTTAAAACTCACACATGTAAATTAGTCAACATTATTGATAAGATACAGAGGGCGAAGATTCACTTACCTTGGCTAGCTGGTCTTTTTATGTCTTGTATGTGTAACACGTGACAGAAGTCTTTGCTGTACCACACAAACAACGGCTCCCCGGCTTTAATGATTCTCAATGTTCTGTAATACACTTTCCCACCTTTAGTGTATGCTTCCATATTCTGTTCCTCCTCGTTCCGGGCTGAAGGGATACAAATGAGCCACTCCAAAGCACGTGTTCTTTTTGACATTTCTAAAAGGTCCACCTGGTTGAATACAGATACTGTCAATTTCACACAGAGAAAAATACCTTGTCATACATTACATTTACAAACAGATGCGGGCAATCCAATTACATTTCGTTATTTTGAACCGACCATTAACTTTACCTGAGTCCCGCTGTTGAAATGAACGGACACAGACAATTACTTACTGATAAACAAGAGTCATCCTTTTCACTTCTGCTATCCTCTGTCATTAGGCCGATCAACCGAGTTGGATTCATAGCTGGCGACTCTACGTTAACGGGACCAAAGATGACACCATAGTCTATATCAGTACTCGTCAATATCGCCATGATCTGTAAGATTAATATTGGTAAAAAGTTACTAAAATATGTTAATCGTTTTAGTGACTCAAAAGGGACATTGGACACGTTTTGAACTAAAATGTTTCAAATTTTAGATTGCCAATTTTAATGGTTACAATGCTTGACTAAGGTATTCCAATGGTCAGGAAAAAATTTGAACGTCATCTGTTGATTCCAAGTGAGAAAACAGCACTTACAATTCTTTATTAACAAGGCCCGAGCCATGATTTTGCTTACATATATTGAATATGCTACTAAACGTTCCATTTAAAGCAGTTTTTTTTTTTCAAATTAGAAGTCATTTCTAAACACAATAAACAGTGTCTAGTGTTTCTCACATCTCGTATTGTTTAAACATGATATTTTCTTACGAAGCAACCTTTTTGTAAACATAAACAAGGCTCGAGCCTTGTTTACATAGCGAAAATTTGTGAGGGCTGTATCTTGTAACTCAACAACTGATTTTCAAATTTTTGCTGACCACTAGAAATAACTTGATTAAGCATTTTAAACATCAAAATTGGCAATCTAAAATTTGAACATTTTTAGTCCCTTTAAATAGTAATAAGAAGCATTCCAAATTTGCAAAGCAAAGCGGAACATACTCTCCCTTGATAATTGCCTGACTATGACAGTTAACCACCATGACAAATCATGCATGTCGTTTCTGTAACAAGTACAGTGTATGACTGAAATTTGCTATATTGAGTATTACGTATCCAAACCTTTTGTCTGTACACGCATATACATGTATGTATGTACATCACATAAACCCATTGGCAAATTACTTTATCCCTTGAAACCTTTGTTTTTATTACATGTTGATTCAAACCTGGCTATTACGTATATACATGTATGAATTAGTTTACCCATTGCTAGGTCACCTGGGTCAGTCAATTTACATATTTCAACCCGTACCCGTTCCTCCGTTGGTAAATTTCTAGACATTTGCGAGTTCTTTCAAAAACCTACATAAGCAACTTTTCACTAGAATTGTGTAGTATCTTTGATGGTAAGGGGCAAATAAATTGCAAATATAGAAGACTTTACCTATTTTGTGAAATCAGTGGTTCCCGTGTGAGATTCTGACCTAAGGGTGCAATTACATGGATTTCACAGCTGACATGTTTTAAAAAAATCTCTTCTCGTCATGAATTGCTAGCAAATGAACTTGGTCCATAGTTAGAAAGAGCATGGCGACCACTACCAAAAGTGTGAAATTTAAGTCCTCCGCACTTTGGCGGGTTATGTAGATCACAAAACTCTTTATTTAAGAAATAATCTGGATGCATAGTTACATTTGTGCATAGTTACATTTATGCATAGTTATATTTGTGGAACTTGTAACCGTCAGTTTTGGGGTTGATGACCCAGGGAAAGACTGTATGTCACAGGATATGAAAACGCGTTACGTCTTTGAAAATGCCCCATAAAGAATAATTCAGATTATACACTAAAAGTTATGTTAGATTTGTCTGTTTTTGATGATTTATCACGTTCATATATATATCCAATTTTTACATTTTCAACAGTGAAATATTGTATTTTATCCATTGAATGAAAATGATATTTTCACTAGTGAAAATAACAACTGATTGTGACGTCTTGTTAATGATTGTGACATTATGTTTTGTATAGCTTTACGTCCTTTGAGATTTGAGATGATCATGTTCTAAAACGAAAGAAAATGTAATAAATAGATTGATTATTCATTGTTTTTCGTCCCACTCGAAAATATTTTATTCATATAGAAAATTCAATGTTTTTTAGTTGGATATGGAATTTATTTCACTTGTGAGGCAGGATTTTAAAAATATTTTCACGAGTGCGAAGCACGAAAATATCGAAATATCCTGTCTGACTCGTGAAATAAATTCCATATCCAACTACAAAACATTGAATATCTTCTATGTATTTAAAGTGCGCATGTCTTAAAATTGGTATGCTAATAATTTTAGCGTAATAAATTTTGGCGGACAAGAAAGTGGTACCTTTCTTGTATATAATGAAGTCGCTATCGGGTGCATACTTTTGGCGGAAATGTATCAGTAAATTTGATCATCCTACGAAAACAAATATATCCGCAATTCGGTATGTACAATGTATTTCGTTGAGGTTGAAATACGTAGCATAGTGGTAAACCTCCTTCGAAAATATATTCCCTGATTCCATTGATGAGATACCAAGTCGTGAAATTTTACCATTACAGAATTATGATCACAGATCATATATATACCATCGATTCTAAAAACGTTTAAAATTGATGTTTTATGCATCATATCGATTATTCTGATTGATACCACGCTCGTCAATGTAGAATACGCCAATGATATGGAAAGGAAAGAAATGACCAAATTACAGCAATTTTTTTTATATCACGAATTTTTATATTGAACTGCATCAACTTTACGGGCTTAAAGGTGTTGACTATAGGTTGCATGATAAAGATTTTGAAAGTACAATAAGACATCCCTATTGTATTATTCCATACTTGGCTGTTGCACATGTTTGCACCGTGCTGTCAAAAATAACACAGAGATGAGTCTAACATAATAGAAAAGTTACATGAACAATTTGATTATTGCTTGATTTATTTTACCTAGAAATTTACATTGAAGTCTGTGGGAAGAACACGCTTTATTAAATCATTTTAAACAAAAATTTGATTTTCATACAAATCTATTGGTAAAAAGTTATATGTACTTTAATCTTTATGGAAACATGAAAGAAAAATGGTTTATACCGCACACACTTTTAGAAAATTAGATTTTTCTTATCTTTATGAACTTTATAACTCTTTAAAAAGTTCCAAGTGCAAAAAGGTCGGTTTGGAATCATTTATCAGTCGTGTGAATTTCATCTATTACTTAACAATAAACATTTGTGTTGATTCAAATCATTCAAAATTGTTGATTATAACGTTTCGTTATACATTGAACATCTTACTACTACCCCATCTACAAGTCCAACGACAAGACTTGGCTTTTTCTATACTACTGGAAACACATGTGTATACGATATCAATATGAAATAGATCATCTTGAATGTAATTTGGAAAATATTTACATCTCGGTGGACAAGCGAAACGAAACGGACTAAATGTTGATCACCCAAAATTATCGCCGGACTTCACGGCATATGCCCAGATATCGAAATGGCCATATACAGCCCCTAACTGCCGATAAATCAGAATTAGTGCATCCTTGGCTGGTTCCATAAGACTGCCCAGTTGATCCAAATGCAATTTATTTTACTGATGACTTTTGCTGTCGTTATCTGCATGCCAAAAGTCTGTCGACCGGTTTAGTGATTATATCGTAATAATGTAAAATATTGGTATGGTATTACTAAGAACACATTTGTCTATTACATATGTAAGATGACTTGTCAAATTTGAAAATGAAAAAATTCAAATTTTATAGACAAATATTTCGTCGTGCTATCTGGACGTTTATATGAAATTGATGCGTTTTATGACATATTCTATTTTGTACATTTTATTACTTTTATACACAGAGTACAAGTTATAATCGGAACAGAATTTGATAGAAGGAAACCAGCTTCAAATTTATAAATAATCAAAACCAGATAATGAAATTAAGAACGAAATATCTTAGATAACTTTACATAGATTGTTTTGTATCCATGCCTACTGTGTTATTGTGGTATTCTGATGCATTTGTGCCAATTCAATGACGATGAGCATTGAATTTGTATTTTGAACCTCTGTATGTACTAAGATACATGTACGTAGTTCTTTTAGAAATCATAAATTTATATTTGCTTTGAGAATTTTTATCACATAACAGAACATATAAATATATTTAAGCATGAACATCATAATTATACATACGTAAATGCAACAAAATACATATTGAAAAAATCGGTGGCGTGCAAACCTTTGTTCACTCTTTCTATAAAATACTTCCATTGACTTGATATTTTGGAAAAGTCTGGTTTTGATTGGTAGCGAATCACTACTATATGTTTAATTGTTATTGAGCAGTCACAGAATAAACATTCTTATTCAAATTTTCGATTACTAGTATACAATGAATACGTCAATGATATAAATACATCAAGCTTGAATGACCGATGCGAATTATGCATCGTGTTCGAATTAGATTTCGTTTTCATGTCTTTCTATCATATGCAATTTACTTATATCACAGAGATTCCATTCAGTCTGCCGGCATCACACCTATCGATTGTAGGTTCAAAAAGTCAACAATTTGGAACTGAAGTGCAATTTTTGCAGCCTTGTCTGCTAGGTGTTTCGCCACCGGGGGGTCTGAGTTTCTGGTGCCAAGTGAACCTAAGACACTCTAAAATGTTTGTGACTTTCTTGGAACCTACAACCTTGAACGACTGGCAGAGGTCAAAGTTTGTTACACTTCTCCTTAAAGCTCGATACAAATAAAACATTCTCGATCAGACGTAAAACAAACAAGCAAATATGCACACATTTTTTTCTTTGACCATTCCACTTACATTGGATTTGAACAACCACGAAGTAATATTGATATACGACACTACATTGTACATGTATTAAACCAGATAAGGACGGGTGAAGTTTTTTTTTGTGGTTTTTTTTTTTTTTTTGGTTTTTTTAAATAGCGATTTTTGGTTTTTGTTCTCTTTTTAAAAGCGCTTCAAGATTTCCCTTTCCGTTATCTTGGCAATTATATATAGACCCAGATCTTTTACGCATATCAGATTAATGTTTGGATTCGCAACTCATTTTTTAACGGATTGTGCACGTGGTGCTGAAAGTTGACACGTAATGTATATGTTGTATAGCTTGAATTGAAGTTTCTTCCAGTGACAAATAAAGGATATTATTCTTATAATATTTATCATTTTCATTAATCCTCAATATTGTATATTTTAAAAAGCACGTGCTATTTTAAAACAAAACACATTCTTTGCATAAACACAAGTGAATGTGCTATAATGTGTCATATTTATGCACAATTTTTGGTTTTTTTAATCAATATATTATCATTGTACAATTGCAATTATCAGTCTATTCGTCTGACGCAATTTTGTTGGTTTAATAAGTGTTGTGATATAAATAGAAGGTATTGATAATACTGTTAAAATCTCTGAACGTTTGAAAAATTCTCGATTAGAATAATTTTTTGGCACCAAGAATAAACATATAACATCAGTACATGCATTTCCTTCTGGTGATTGATTGGTCATCAAGGATAGACCACGACGATACAATATTACACGTAAAATGGTTAACTCTTTTTAAATATCTGTGTGGGTTTTTTTTTTATCATGACCAACAAAAAATAATTTAAAAGTAATGTTCAATGAAAAGCAAAATCATTTCTAGTTTATAAAAGTAAAATAATGATATCAACAGTTTTAAATGTGTGTGCCAACTAGAACAAATCATAATACATGTACAGGTATCATAAATATGTTCTATAACCATTTTATAATTAGTAAGCAAGATGCTTATGAAGCAAACGTCAGCGACTAATCATTATATACTTTGGAGGCTACAATAATTAAGGAAGGACATTATATATATTTACTGTATAATAATTTTGTAATTTTAATGAAAGATACTGTGGTAATATAAGGAAATCAAAGGACACACTCCTCCTAAAAAATAACAACCTTTCGTCAGTATTACCATCCTTCTTTTATAGAAATTTAAGCGATTATGTCTTCATAAAAGATATTTTTCCTCCAATACAATGTAGAAACAATATCTGTATAAAAAAAGATAAAAATCATAAAACATTACCTCAGACAAATGTTACATCACGTTGTGGCAGACTGAGGTGTATTCTTCCATCATGCATCTGTCACTTAGCAACACGGAACATCTTTGCGAAAGTTTTAATTATAACTCGCACATGCGCAAACAAAATGACCAACAGATCACAAGGAGTTATTATCCAATATTTTCATCGCCTGTCTTATCCAACATAAGCATGACACCTCATGTATCTCTAATGAATTGCTTCTTCTTTAGCAATTATAACGAGTGTTAAAATCGAGATCATGAACGAATATGGAAACCAGAGACGAGCGCGGATCAGATTCAGCATATGCCCCACACAATGGGCGATGTGCCGGCTTTCATCTGAGCCAGATTTGCCGTCAATAATTTCCATTACATTGGGAGTTTATATAAAATAGCGCTTTGTTAAGGGAGGCAGGACAACTTTGTTAATTTGAATAGCGCGGTGTTTAAATTTTGCTGCTGCCATCTGCTCAACTTACAAATAGGATCATTTATTCCGTGTCCCCACTTCAAGCCTCTTACTCCTTCAATGACTTTTAAGCTTTTCACCCAGAGCGATCACCGAAAAATCAAGAAGCTACAAGAGGTAATGGGGTGAGAAAGGACGAAATGTACCCCGAGATCGTCCAATAACTTCCTTATTCTTCGGTGAAATTAATTGGTACTTATTATCGCGTTTGTGTCGGCGGAGGACGGGCTTACTGTCCGGGAGGTGTAAAAATCTTTAAATCGGATGCACAGCGTGTTTTCCGTGGTGCAAAGCTTCGGGCAAGTGCGCACAGTTTATGCACTTAATTACAAATCACATCTTGACTTTGAAGCAAGCTAATTTATCCTGTTATATTTTGCGTGTATCAAATTGAATTTTTTAATAAACAAAATTTAACCTGCAGCTGCAATTTTTTAGCATGGGTCGTTGTCTAGTCATATCTCACTTTAATTTTTTTTTTCTAAAATATGATTTATTTCGCATTTGTCTTTTAAAGGTTGATCATAACATTACATATCCCAATGTACTTAGGTGCTATCAAAGTCTTGGGCATCATGAAGGTACGATGCATGATACGGGTAAAGTCATTAGAAGGAATTTCTGGAAAAATTGTTATACATTATGGCTAAAAAACAATCAATAATTGTCATGTATTTTTTTTTTTTACATCAATGGTCATTGAAAATACAGAAGAGACCAAGTTCCTTCGGAGTCGAAAAAAGAGAAGAGTAAATTGTGACAGAATATTTTGTACTCATCATTGACAAATAATTCAGTGAAAGACCGGATTGACCACCAGGGTATAATAATTAGGTTTCATCTTTGTGTACTCATAATATCAAGACATACCATTGAAAACACTATTTCAATTGCCCTGACCGCCTTCTTCCGAGACCCGTAATTAATTCCGACAGAAAAAGCTTTCCAGCAGTGTGCGTACTTGGCTGCGTTTGGAAATTCCCATGATAGACCCGTTTTGGTGTCTATTATCAGTTGGCTCTCATGTCATATTTTACCACTTTTACAATCCCAAAGTGCGAATATGTTCGCGTATGACACCCTTGATTGAACATAGGAAATCAATCCTCTATATGTGTAAGGGCACGGCTCCGGCGTATCAATTTATGTTTTGCCAAGTTGACTAAGAAACATTGGGCTTGTCAATTGTATTCGATAATGTAATCCACCACCCTGGCTCGAATTGTCGCTACATGAGTTTCTGAAGATGTCTATTCATTTTCCCACGCCCTAATTCAGTAGTAGACATATTTGGTACGTCGTAGTGATAAATATATTCAACGGTTTAAAACAGTAATCAACAAGACCCCAAGCAATTTATAGTAAACAATCAAGGCAGTGAACCCTCGATGTTCCGTAGTAAAATAATTTTACAGATTGTTGCAGTTCGACACCTCAATCAGAAAGACCTAACATGTGTATTCGTTGAATTTGGAAGCTTAGAAACCAACAGACTTAAAAGTACCCATTTTAAAAAATATAGCAACCTTGCTATTGTTATATAATATTTGTAACAATGCATCCTCTTTCAATCAGAAGCCCAATGGCAAACGCCACCAGGAATTACCATTGCCGATGGACTGATGTAAGGTATCATGAAAGTGGACAAGGTTGTCATGTTACCAATAAAGAATTATTTTTATACCCCCACACAACGAGTTGCAAAGGATATGATGTTTGTATTTAATGGACGGGTTAGGACAAAAATGTATTTTTTCCGTTTTTCAACTTAATTTCCTGAAACGCTAGTATGGTTAAAAAATATATACTGCATATTCGCAGGAAATACTGATTTGTTTTTTTTTCAGGGAGTTATACTCATCAGAACTTACACGTCTGGCCAAAATAAGTTATGCATGGACTACTGAAATATTTGTCTGCACAACTCTTCTGAAACTTCTGATCAGAAATTTGTGTTGCATTTTTTATTTGATTTGGATGTATTTTGTAGAAGCTCTCAATCTAGCTAGCTCGATCTCAATCATAACCCAACTCATAACTTGGCAAACTTCATATTTACTCTATTCATGTAAAACTCGATACAATACTGTCACATTCCACCAAAATACTGTTCATTATCATTTATATCTTTGTACAATATGTCTTATGCTTGACCTTTGTATTTTGGAGAGGTCCTATACGCCACGCCTGTTGCCCAATCCTGTTGAGTCATTCAGCAAAATACATGTATGTTTAAATCAAAATACTTTATCAAACATCCCTCTACACACAGATATCAAAAGATTTTGGAGTTCCTCACTGACAATATATTCGTAGTCTTTGATAATCAGGTCTTACAAACTAACAATTCAACTTTATGACAAACAGGATGACTTTGGCTTCTGTATCGGTACCTTCCCATATTTTGTGTGATCAATAGAAATGTCTTTAAGAATTGGCGTTCTGTTTACAAAAATCTATCAACCAAATTAGGGAATTTAAATCATTTGAAGTAGTCTAAAGTCTCTTCTACCTTGATCATACATGTACATTACAAAAATCAAATCCACACCAAGGGGTACAATTATTGACGATATGTTGGATAAAACAGAAATTGTAAATCGTGCAAATTAAAGAATCCATCCGCTACAAAATGTAGTCCTTTCCCAACCCTTTCAAAAATGGGAATCGACAGGTAAAATTTCAACTGGATAGGTTCAAGTAATAAAAATACATGTATAATGTATTTGGGCAAATATGATAAATATTGAACTTTCCCCTACTACAGCATCCTGCACAGTTATGCTCAAAAGCAGAGGAGCTAACTTCCTTAAGGAAAATTGCAACTGTCTTACAATGATGTATGATTTTGTTTATGAATGTCCCGCATATAAACGTAAAGATGTGTAATGACCAATATATTTCACTTAATAATTGAGTTGGTTGATTGTATAATGTTTAACGTCTCGATTGAGAATTTTTCACCAATATAGAGACGTCACCATTGCCGATGAAAGGCTGCAAAATTTAGGCCCATGCTCGGCGCTTATAGCTTTTGAGCAAGCAGGGATCTTTATCGTGCTACACCTGCTGTGGTACGGGACCTCGGTATTTCAGGTCTCACCCTAAGGAATGATTATTCTTTCAGTAACCTTCAACACATCGACAATGATGATTCGATATTTTACAGTGACCTTTAAAGATACCACAAAATGTACCGTTTTAGCGGAAAACTAACAACTGTCTTTATGACTGATAGGATTTTTATAATGTCAACCTCTCATATTTATGTAACAATATTACCAAAATGTGAAGATAACCAAACACTACGTAGTTTTTGTTAATGACGAATTTTGTTTTGGATTTTGATTTTATACTTTTGATCCGAAGCAGTGATATTCCAGTCATGAAAGTTGTTATCTCCAGTCGATCTGCTGGCCTACTCTTTTATGAAAAGGTGAAGATAACAATCATCAATTTCATGTAAAGGTATAAGTCCAATTAATGAGTAAGGCGATTACGGACCCCTGGATGCACCAGAGGTGGGGATCAGGTGCATAAGACACCCCTGGCGACCGGTCACACCCACCGTAAGCCTCATATCTCGATAGGTAGACGTAGTAATCCGTACTTCGTATCGGTTTGCAGAGTAGGACATAACAATTGGTATGAAACAGGTCGTACAGCAATTGACCTAAAGACAGGTTGCACTGATAAATTAGATCTTAATAGCGATCACAGAATTTGCAAAATGTTTCTTTGAGATTGTTGAAACCCTAGTAACATCATTGACCCCGTAACATCATTTTATTTCTTAAAAACCTACTTCGAATTAAAAACTGATCATACACTTCAAGAAGCTTTCGCGCATTGAAGCACTTGAGAAAAATAAGCACCTCTTGAAGGTGAAATAATGGAATATTGCAACCTAAATATGAGAATCTGACGAATAAGAAGCCGAAGTCATCAAGTGTGTCAGGGAGTTGAATTCTTAGTTTGCCATTAACATCTTTTTACAATAAAATATCTAATTATGAGATAGATTTTGAGGACTGTGTTGTATAGGAATATATCGAACCGACGTATGAATGATTATACGTCGTCTAAATGTCAATTTGAAGACCACTGCAAGAGATTTTTTTCTTCTCGTACAAAAGCATTTGAAAAAATTCTGACTGTAAGAATATAGAAACATAGCGTATAAAGGAGCACAATTCAATCCCATGGGGATTCCAACAGACTGTTGGAAGACCTGACAAGAAGAGCCGATCTCCAATGACTACGAGACGTCTCCATATCAATGTTGAATTTTGGAGCGGGACGTTTAACAATATACAACCAACCAATCAAAGACTACGAATATAGTGCCAATGAGGAACCCCAGCACTTTTTAAATATCAAATTTAGAGTACTTATGCATAGAATCAAAATGATGGTGTAAAGTGTTGAAAATTCGCTCGCTTTGATGTTGATAATTTGAAAAATTTACGATATCAAAATTACTGAACCTTCTTGAAAATTTTGAAATTCCACATTTTCACCACTTCTCGCATTTGTTGCATACCATGTCTGAGGTTTCTCCTTTTTTGTGAGGGGTAAAGATAGAAATAACAATTTTTCATTATCCCTGCTTATGATGTTTATGTCCCAACAGATTTGAAAGACGAAGTAATCGTCGCGTTTCACCTGAGTCACACAGGTGACGTATTGCTACCCGCCTCGTGCGTTGTTAACTATCAAGCATTTTCAGCTTCTTTTCTTGAACAATTGAATTCAACCCCTGGGTCTAGTGTTCATGCCTCAGGGTGGAGCTTAGTTGGTCAATTATATATTAGAAATACGTTTTCTTTACACCAGGACATCAAGGGGACAATCTGTTTGCATGGTTATAATGAATACTCAAGCCTTTGCCAAAAATGTGAAATCCATGACCCTTTTACTTTTGCGCATTAAAGAAAAGAACAGTGATAAGTCATAAATCCTATATGGAAAACAAATTAAAGAGTTAGGCAAACACGGACCCTTGGATATACCAGAGGTGGGATCAGGTGCTTAGGAAGAAGAGTAAGCATCCCCTGTCGACCAGTCACACCCGCCGTAAGCATTTTATCTTGATCAGACAAACGTTGTAATCCGTAGTCAAAATCAGTGTATAAAGAACGGCCTAACAATTGGTATGAAACATGTAATATAGCATTTCACCCAATCGCAGGTTTTATTGACCAACTAGATCGTTATAACGACCATAGAATTTGCTAAATGCTGACTTTAAACGAAATTGTTGAAACTCCCACATCTTATTTGCCTGTAGCCTGTCTCGATTTCAAAACTGATAATACGCAGAACAAATTCTTGCGTATCAGATCAGTTGAGAGACATACACACCATATGCAGATGACGATGGAATGCTGCTATACAAATAGGGGAAGTTGATGATATAGAATCTGAAATCATCCCGTTTGTTATAAAGTTAAGATGTTAGTTTGCCGTTAACGTCTATTTTCAATAAAATATTAAGATTCTGTGTTGTGTTTTTATTTCGAGTTCACTGGAACAAAATATTTGCATTATTTCAAAATTAAGAGTAGGGCAAACTCGGACCCTGGATTTATCTGAGGTGGAATCAGGTACCTACGCGGAGTAAGCATCCCCTATCAACCGGTCACATAGAGTTAATGTCAAACTTACAACTAACCTTGCTTCTCCGTCATCAACTTCGCATATCTCTATAGCAGTATCTCGTTGTCTCTCATCTTGTTCGATACGAGAGAGTATGCCTGCGTATGACAATTTTTCTAAATTGAGGCAGGCTACTGAAAAATGATACAATGTTACAGGGTTTCAACTCTAAGGCCGTTATTAGGGCCCCACATCGAGAGATGCGGCGCTCTATAGTTTTCACTTTGTCTGTCTGTCTGTTCAGCTCTGTCTTGTCGTAACAATTTTTGTTAACACCAAAACTCAAAACCTATATATTGTACATAGATGAATTTTGCACACTTGTTTCTCACCATCTGCAGATGTGCATATTGAAATTTGGTCTTATAGGGGTCAATATTTTGGGGAAACCTCATTTTTCCATGCAATTCGCAGATTTTGAGAATCATACTTTGTGAACACTAAAAACTCAAAACCTATACATGTACACAGCTGAATTTCTGTATACTTGTTTCTCACCATCTGCAGATGTGCATATTGCAATTTGGTTTTATAGGGGTCAATATTTTGGCGAAAAACTTCTTTGTTCGATGAAAATTCACAGATTTTGCAATCTCATTTTTCGTTGAAACACTATAACTCAAAACCTATAAATTTTACTTAACTTTTGCAGACTTGTTTATCACCATATGTAGATGTGTACATTAAAACATTTGCCTCAGCGGGGTCCTTGCTGACTTTGCCAGTGTTCTAGTAATGACTTAATTTGCATATACAACTTGTCAGTATGAATATTCTGCGAGGTGTTTCATACCAATTGGTAGGCCATCTTTTACATCCTGATTTTGACTACGGATTACTCCGTTCATCTGATCATAATATAGGGATCACGGTACATGTGACCGGTCAACTGGGGATGCTTACTTCCTCTGGGCACATGAACCCTGTATTTCCAGGTGTCTGTATTTGCTGGTTACAATTCTGTATATTATAGTTATGCGATTGATCACTGTTCGTTATCTTCATTTTTTCATCTAAAAAGGTATTTCTTTGTGAGCGTCCATTGAGCATTCCAAAGATGAAGTGCAAAAGTCTTACGCAGTCTGTAGTGATCAACGTCTCTTCAGCATCCCTGTTGAGAAAAGTCCTTGTTGTTGAATTGAACATACTTTATGGTCATTATATACCCATTCCTTGTTGTTGCGCTTCTTCTTCGTCCTGTTAACGCTTGGTGATCAATTTTAACAACGTTTACACAAGATAGGATAAAAGCATTCACTTGAAAACTTCGTAAACTCTAATTATATGTCATATACCACCTTAATAACAAACGGCAATTAAAAGATGCAATAATCGAACAATAATCTTAAGAATACTATAATATTTTTATCTTCTTACATCATCAGTGTGCAATTTAAAAGTCTCAACTTTCTATTTTCCCCATGTAACAGAAATAACAAATTTACTTTTCTTCCTACCGGTACCTATTCACATATCAGAACACTGGATTGTAAAGGGTAAATGAATAAATAATACTTTTATTTAGACCTAAAAAGAACTCGTCAACATGCACCTTTGACTTTCATTTCGGTGACAGGACACAATTAAACAGTTACAATGTCATACATACTCGTGATACAACGCATTTTGGCTGGCATTGATATTTGCTAAGGGAATATGTTTTACCACCAAATTGCAAATGCTATATGACTTATAAGTGACTGAAATTGATCTTTCATAGAAATATCACCTGTTATTCTTGGGAAATACATATTGATTATTGGTAGTACAGACGTTCTCAATATGATATCAATTTGTAAGGAAAACAAATATTTTGGGGACTCCATCTTGGGGCCATCAACAAGATTCATGACTGATGGACGGAGTCTGTACTTTGCCATATTAGACTCATTATTTACGTCACAGTCATCATTTTCTGCGGGACTGAAATCGATGAAGATACTTTAGTTAAGCACCGATGCGTTCATACATGTATTGAAACTGTTAATTCCTTGAACAGCAATCAGTGGGCTCCCCCAACAAAATGCTTATCAGTGTCAAATAAAGTTCATTTTCGCTCTTCGACATTTCCTTAGTTGTTTGCGGTTGCAGCATGTCAGCATACAGGAATTCAACAAGAATGAAATCGAAAAACAAATTTAGTTCCAGTACCACCAATTGACATTTCATTTAAGACCATGTTTGTCTTTGTGTTTTCGTGTTTGTACAATCCGGCATATTCGGACGGTTGTACACAATATGCCCTTTCTTCATCCATCAAACCTCCGACGGGTCGTAGCAGCTGTCGATGTGCATGGAAAATGGTGACGGAACAAACTGGAAAACAAACTATTCTCAAAAACAAAAATACGCAAATGCTTTACAAAGAGTTTTAATTAAACCAAAGAGGGAAATAGGTTGAAATCATTTAGTATATATATATGAATACAATGAGCTAGTTTTATTTTCAAGTATTTCATTTCCTTTATATGTATTTTATAAAAATTCCATCAAAGCAGAACTAGTTAGATTTTATATAACGATGCTCTAGCCCAGTATCCAATTCTTTGCAACGTCTGTATCATATGAAAAGAAAATTACATATATTCTTGTTCTGAATTCTGCTGAGAATAAGCTAAATGGACATCATTCTCGTTCCATATTACTTTATGAAATAACTGTTCGAAATTGCTATTGATGTTTATTTTCTATTAATTTGTCTACTAATTTATTTTTGGCTCTGGCTAATTTTACTTCAGTTGATAATAAAACTTCGTTATACGAAAAGTAACTGATTCGATCTCATGGATGTAGTTTAAAGTCAATGAAAATATTCTGAGATATAAACTATTATACTTGAAGATTTCATTAAACATCAATAAAGGACATGTAAGACTAGCATTTCTACAAAACAAGGTACATGCATTTTTTTCAAACATATAAACCGAAATATTACGTTTACATTTTTGTTTGAATAAACAAATTTGGCAATTATAGTACAATATTGCAAAGGGTTGAAAACTGCGCTTGAATGTAGAACAAATCAAACCTATTCGACTAATGTGGAATTTCGATAACTTTAGGTTTAGTTCTTCATTACTGATGCTAAGAAGGTTTTTGTTTTCGGTCCTGTTGGTGTATATAAACACGATAACATAAAACATCAGCTTGGATTTAATTAGATTTCTTATTATACACGAGTACATTTCTTCACGAAAACTTATGTCGTGGTAGAAATGTAAAATGAAAGCAAATGGACTTGATCAGAACGCAGATGAATCCCATCATATCGACAAGGGAGCCATTGTGATTCGGGGGGAAATGTGGTATGGTTTGCGTGAAACTAATTATCTTTTGGATGCAGAAATGACATTTATTTTCTGCTCCCTAACAACACTCTCTCTTTCCCCTAAAAGGGGTTATACATTTGAGTGTGACTTGTTGGAAATTTGACATACCATATACATGCAAATACACAGGAGAATGGTACGTTTTGGTATTGTTTGGCTTCAATACGAGTTGTTTCTTTTGTAGTGGCTAGTCATGAAGTTTCTCCTAAATCAAATGTATCTCCTTTATACCAGTTATTTATGGCCACGAGAGAACAGTTCTAGCAAATTATGATCAGTCTTTTCACACTCCGTTCTGTGTCAAAATTGTTCTGTCAGTATTCAAAGAAAACACATAAATATTGATGTTTATGAGTTATTGTAACAATATATTGCTTGAACAAGTTACTGCTTGCAGATATTCAAATGAATCTAGGGATGTTTCATGTGTCATATCGCAAAATAATTTAAGGAAGCGCGAAATACGTGATGACGTACCTAACCGAGATGATGCTTCCGTACTGAAATATGCTATTTTAATAACCAGACTTTGAAAATAGGATTTTCTGCTTGTTAGCGGTGGAGAGATTGTGAAACACTTCAGTAAACAGTCTCATGATTGCCTCGCTCTTTCAGAAGTGAGCATTCGGTTTTCAAGTATACTTCAATCAGTTGCCATGCCAGATCTTGAGCATGGAAACTTAAGCGTCTTTTCAACAGATTGACAGTCATTGGATTTTATAAATTACAAATTTGCGGTCAAAATTGATATTGATCCCAAGTTATCATGTTTGGTGAAGACAAATTAGCTTGATAGCCGTGTACATCATTGCAATGAAGACAGTTACCATCAGAGTCAGGAGATTTGCCGAGTAGCATG
This sequence comes from Ostrea lurida, assembly GCA_903981925.1. Classification (NCBI taxonomy): domain Eukaryota; kingdom Metazoa; phylum Mollusca; class Bivalvia; order Ostreida; family Ostreidae; genus Ostrea; species Ostrea lurida. The sequence continues at coordinate 2,589 of CAJDSM010025672.1, read as the reverse complement.
TGACCGCTCGGCACTGTTTTGTATCAAATCTAGTGTGTTGTCGTTTCAATTAACTGCAGAAGTCGCAGTGGGGCAAATTAATGCATTTATCTCAATGCTAATAATGTTTTAATATAAAACGTGGATCTGGGCTTGTCCAGAATCTTGATGACGTATGATACTGTAGCTAAAATAAATGTGATGTAAAGGAAGTGGTAAAACTGGGAACATTGAGGACTTCTATTTTAATGAAATGATCTCAGACTTTGTATGCCTTTCGCCTATTCTAACTCAATACATGCATATTTTTCCTGGTTAAACACAAGAACTTATAAATTAAGTTTTAGAATAAAAAAAAAAATTTCAAACACCTTTTTTAAAGAAATATTTGTTTGCTTATTATAGTAGCGCAACGACCATTACGTTGCTATATGATAAATAAACACGAGTGTCAAAATATGTCAAAAATATGTTTAATTTATTTCTTTATTTTCCTCCGATAAAGTGAGACTTTGTATTTGCTAAACTCTAAATCGATAATTAGTATCTTTTATTTTTACTTTAATCCATGCATAGGCACTTGATTCTGTAAATAAGATATGACGTCTGTATACATATATGTACTAATAATAACACAAGTACTTGCACTTGATTCTGTAAATAAGATATGACGTCTGTATACTAATGATAACACAAGGTACTTAGCTTCAAATGACACCGAATGATACCTCCCTAGGAATGTAGGCCTTTTGAGCAACCAAAGAATATGCAATACAAATGCATTTACTGCCGTTCTCTTCTACGATAATTTATCTACAAAACCATGCATAGCATGACTGTATTTAGTGCATCTTATCTCCGTAAAATGCATTAAAACATGGCTCAACTGCTCGATTTCCCGTTTCTCACCACTTTGTGCTTTAAAGGAGTTTTATCACGGATTCAAACTTTTCTAGATTAGGGCCGGGATAATTACATTACTAATTTTAATGCTAAACCAGTCACAGTTTCAATTAAAGGCAATTAAAGCCGTAATTAGTTGTAAATACGCCTCAAAGTTAGGGTCCTCGCAGTCAATTTTTCGTTAATGAGAATAGCGGGTCACGTGGTCACTGTCGCGTCAACTTGCGTCTAGATGTCAATTCTTTAACAGATGACCGTAATGAATTATCGTGAACGCTCTGAGTTTAACGTAAATAAATCAACTCTAGAACATGGAGAGAGGAAATTATGACATCGATGAAAATACCTTTAGTAAAGAACGATTCGATCTTACATGTTTGAGACCTCTAGCAGTACAATAATAACGAAGAAAATAACGGCCTACAAGTAAGCGAACGATTAGCGAAGGCCTCTACATACACATATAATCATGTTAATTTCAGCCAGGCACGAGATTTTGTTCATGGAAAGTTATTAGCAGACGTCGATTTATCTTTGTAGAAACTTAGAAATAGTCGAGTTATAAAAATAAAATTAAAAATATAAAACTATCGTTTAATTTGTGGTACTCAGCAGTGCCGGTGAATAATATATGAATGTACGATATAAGGTCATATAACACCATCGTTAATTGTCAAAAGGAGTATGTTTGAGTGCCGTATTATTTTAGAGCTCTGTCTGTAAAAACAAATGCGTTAAATTAAATTAAAATCCATACATTTGTGCGATGAAGTAAGATGAGTAACGAAGTCAGTCGTTTACTGAAAAGACACGTGGAAATCAAGACTCGTTCTCAGGGAAGTTGCGACAATGTGGGAGTAGCCAGTTTGGTTGAAATATGGTTGGTTTTCAGCAGGGTAAAGATCCAAGAGAATATTTTCAACATCGGACAATTTTTTTCAATGCTTTCTGTTTAAGGTTGATACATAAAGAGTTACGAATTATTGTTGGGTGTATTTGAATATGAAACATGCAGTCACAAAATTAGTTTGGTTTTTTTATTTTTTTTTATTTACTCAATAAGATGTGTGAAAGAAAAGCATGTTGGCCTTGAGGGATTTGAAAATATCAAATGGCAAGCGCAGTCCTATAATACAATTCTCGTAAAACAAAAACGTGCTGATCAATTGTTGATTTTAGCACGTGCAAACGGCCCCGTGTACATGCTATATGCTATACTGGTTAAGTAATATTCCGATTAAAAAAATGATTGGCTGTTTCAAGAACTTTTGGTAATTATTAATTCACAATATTGTAAGTTATACAAAGCAGCGATAATTCTCCGAGTGAAACACTACAAATGACCGATTTTCACCTGGGGAAAACGAACCCCTTCTCTGCCAAAAAGGTTGAAAAAATCCAAATGCGCACCAATACACCAATATTAATATCTGGTTTAAATCCATTATCGATAATTTGTTCGTCACGGGTTCTTCGGGCGTGATAATTGGGTCGCTTATCTAAACAAAACAAGTGTCCAACCAATTGCATCTAATGACGACCACAGTATGGCCGTAAAATCGCCAGATTAAAAAAAATAGGCATATTCGGAAATTCAAAACTTTGAAAAGCTATATCTTTTGAAAATATAGCTTTTTGACAACAAATAAACTTGATGAATGATTTTAAAAGCGAATCTTTTCCTTTGATATATTCAAAAAATTTAAC
>CAJDSM010025671.1:4395-17221 GCA_903981925.1 Ostrea lurida | reverse complement strand
ACATTGATCAGGTAAACGAAGCAATCCGTAGTCAAATCAGTGCGTAAAATACGGCTTAACAATGGTTATAAAACACATCATACAGCATTTGACTCAATGGTAGGTCATACTAAATTGCGTTGGCATGAAAAAGTCTTACACAGAGTTAGATACAGTATGCATAGATAGAGAAGGGAAATGTTGGTGCAAACGATTTCACCCGTACATTTACGGTCACAAAGTCAGGGTATAGAAGCTGGTTATATGCCTCTTGTATCAAATTTCAGAAAGCCAGTCTTTCCAGCCCGTCCTAGGCTACAAAGAGTACTATTAAAAGTCATGGACACTTTCCCGAAACTTTTGACAGGTATATTCCAAGACCTCTCAAAGACTAATAGGAATGTAAAAAAAAATACAGAATGAGTCAGATGCCGATGGGCTATTCCAGATGCTTTACACCTAGAATATTAGTTCTGAACAAGGTATGTTCAAACTGGAATATTATTTCTACGTTTGATGTTTGAAAAACATATTTCTCTTACCACACAGTATAATTATTTAAGCTTTTTAATTATTTAAGCTTTTCATATACCCGTGGAGGGTCGGAGTTAGACATAGGTCCCCAAGGCATCCCCTTGCGTGTCCGCCTAAGAGGCGACTAAATCGGGGCGGTCATTCGGATGAGTACCGGGGAAAACCGAGGCCCAGTGTCACAGCAGGTGTTCGGCACGAAAAAGATCCCTCGCTGCCCACAAGGCCCATGAGTGCCCGAGCATAGGCCTAAATCTTTCCGCAGCCCTTCACCGGCAATGGGGACGTTCTCCATATGAGTGAAATAATTCTCGAGTGGGACGCTAAAACCGTACAAACTAAACCAATCAATCAATTTAAGCTTTTTACTTTAATGTACAACAAAAGGTGCACAGTTAACATTACGGCTCCCTTCGAGGGAATCTTAATTTCCAGGATTCTATATTCCCTTAATTTGTCTCATTGAAAACAAAACATTATTGTTTTCCATCAAATGCAATCCACCCCGTAGGCGTTCCGGGTTAGAATAGGCCCCCAGCGCCATCCCCTTGCGTTCGTATAGAGGCGACTGAATGGGACGGCCATTCCGGATGAGACCGGAAAAACCGAGGCCCGCGTGTCACAGCAGGTGTGGCCTACGATACAAGATCCCTCACTGCTCAAAGGCCCTGAGGTTGCCGAGCACAGGCCTTAAAATTTGCAGCCCTTCACCGCGCAAATGGTCGATGTCTCCATATGAGTGAAATATTCTCGAAGCTGCTGGGACGCTAAAACAATACAATAATCAATCAATCACATCAAATGCCAATATCATTTATTTCATACAAAGGAACATATCCGCAAACAATGAGTTTCCGTTAAATAGTCTCCTCTTCAAACGGAATGACCTGAAGAAACTTATACTATAATCAACATATCATCAACGAGGATGTTATATCACAAATGAATGTATTGTTTGGATCGATTTGAAAAAAACCCCAATTCAATACATACCTTTACTGGTCCAAGTGATTTGTTTTAACGCCTTGGGACTGTTGCGCTCCTGCGAGAGACGTCTCCAACAAGTTTTTTGCAGTATCGGTACCATACTCTTACAGCCTTTTAGAAAATCAAAAAAGAAAATTTTAAAGGAAAATATAGGCATATGAAATTTGAAACTATCAAAAGAAAGAGTGTACATAAAAAGTGTTTGCAAACAACCCGATGCATCATTAGATTAATTTCATGTCGGTCGTCACTGGAGAGAGGAGAGAGAGAGAGAGAGAGAGAGAGAAGAGAACGAGACAGCGACGAACGAGGAGAGAGAGAGAGAGATCATCGTGATCAACTGAGGGAGGAAGGTGAGAAAGGGAAGAAGAGAGAAGAAAGGGTGTGTGTTGTATGCGAGTACCTGCCACTGTTTTACAGCGACTCTTTTCGTTTGGTGTGTTTTCTCTTTCCTAGTATCTGCTGATGATAAATTAATAGTGATTGCAATATACATGACTATGAAATATCCTTCGAAAAACAGAGATGATAAATCGTATATCTTCTGCAACATCTATGCCTATTTCAATACGCTTAATGTCGTGCGTATCTACCGATTTGACCGCACCAATCAATATCACAAGATTTTGCAGTATTTCCCTTCCATCCTTTTAGTGAAATATTTGATCAACAACACAACATACATCGGTATACTTTGATTCACGACATGCACATTGCAATACAACGTTTTGAGAAATCTACTCTGTGACAGGATTTCTAGTCGTTTCATTTGCAAACAAAGATTTGAAAAATAATGCACCAGGAAACAGGTTGATTTGATTTTGAACGATTTTGCAATAATATTGGTCTTTATCACATCCACAAACCTTAAAATCAACGGGTAGTTTGGAAGGACGTATAGGGTGGGGGTCTGTCCCTTGTCTAAAGGCAACCAATTTCAAAATCTATGGACAATACTTTTCTCCAGGGCTCTTCTTTTCGCTACTTCTAGTGCTCTCCTGAACATAGAGAAAAGGATTACATTCAGAATGGGTGTCCATTAATGGCGCGTAATTTTAATCACGGAATTGGATACACGTGTCAGAAACACGTGGCCCAACATACGCCTCCAAGTGAATCATACAAGAAATTATGTACACACTGACCCTTTTCTAATGCGGATTTACTCAGAGTAATATTACTTAGTTAGTTGATCTGTTTTGTATAAGTAAGCGACACTCTATATCACAATGACAAAAAAAGTAGATACTGAAGATTTTAATTTATCTAAGTAGTTCTTTAAATAATATCTGTACGGGCCATTTACCCCCAGGCGCAACAATATGTTCAATCAATTAAGTGATTGATGAAAAGACATCACCCCATAATCATGCTTGTCTCACACCTGAAGTGAAACAAACCACAACATGCAGAATAAAGAGTTCACGTTAGCTTCTTTACCCTACTGGAACATGTTACAATGCTTGAACTAATTAATATGTTGCATAATACCCCACAATCATCACTGTATATCATTTTAGATCTAAGGGCATGCCATAAATCATAATTGATGTTAAAATTACTAGCCTCTTTTGTTGTGCAGTGTAACGTACGGGGTCCTCATTAACATACTTCGCAAGTTACAATCAAAAATCGCATTGAACAGTTCGATTTTGCATACACACCGTTTGTTATAGCATTGATATGAATATATGAAATGTTGTTGCCAATTGATAAATAGAATAAACTACGAATATGAGATTCTAAATAAAACGAGTGTTTGTGCAAACAATGCATCATTCGCTATCCAGAAAGAGTGATGATATTCTCTCTATCAATATGCATAGAGAGAAGGTAGATAATTTGACGTTAATCTGTATGTTAGTCTTTTGTTATGGATATCGATTGTACACTGCATAAGAAGAAATGTTCATCGATGTGATTTCAATTGAATGTACCCCAAGAGATAATTAATACTAACCTGCCATTTCTCCGATATGTTACGTAATAGTAAAGCTGTCTCCCATTATATACACGTTCACCTCATATCGCAGATACTGAAAGGAAGAAAAGATATCAAAGATTTGTTGTTTGGTTTAAATTTGTTATATCTGCACCTTAAAATACTTGCAAAATACAGGAGTATTGACATCTAAGAAGTATATTGAATAATGCAACAGTTTGCTTAGAACACAGTAAATTCTACGTGTGTGTTTATTTTGATTTCAGAAATTAATTTTTCTCCCTTTGAACAGTATTGAAATGTTGAAAGACCGTGTTTACTTGTAGTGAATTTTTAACATTGAAAACATTTGTTTTTTAATTTTGAGAATCAAACCGTGTAGAGAGCCTTTACAGAAAATATAAAAGTGATTGAAATACTGTACCCCAGAGGACGAGCAGTAGCCATATTTGACTTTGTAGTACTTGGTGCAGTAGGTAGAGTTACAGACCGTAGAGTAGTAATGATTCAAGGCATGATATCCACAGTGAGCAGAAACAGCCTCGGACTGGGGAACTAGTTCACAGAGGCAGAAAATCGCCAAGACGAGCAAAAACAGCTTCATGATCTAGAAGAAACTAATAACATCAAAACTTGTAGTATATTAAATCAATGAAGAAAACATAGGTATCTATCTATCTATCTATCTATCTATCTATCTATCTATCTATATATTCTATCTGCCTACATGTACCTACCTACCTACCTTCATACACTATGTATACGAGTATATGGTTTGAACAAACCTTAAATGAATCCCTTTTCTGCAATACAATGTGTAAAGTTTTATAAAACGTAGATAAATATGTAAACTACTGTACTTCAATTTAATGAAATATTATGCATACTATATGTTACAAGTACAATACTCTCAAATGAATAGCAAATTTTAACATTGACAGCAAGAGTGATGATGAATCTTAACGGAGTGTTTCCTTACCTGTAAGGTACCTGTGATTTGAATTACGAGTCTGATGGGCAGTATATATATCCAACGTTTCTGTAACAGATGCCAATATTTCAAACTGTGATACGTAGGAACATCCGTAAATATGTTCCAGAATCCTGTTGTCTCTGTAACAAATATCCAACCCATCCTTTTCGAGAATTCCGGAAAACGATATCGGACGTTTCCCTCAATATGTACACGTCATTATAATTATCTATGTACTAACAAAACTGCCAATTCGTAGATGCATACAGACTTGTACTAAAACGCTGCTTCTTAAACCATGACACTGTTTTGCGTATTATATGGTTAATGAATTTGATTCCATAACACCTGATCCTACCTTCGGTTTTGTCGGAGGTCCGTGTTGCCCTATACTCGATTTTGTATATAATTTTTTTTTTTGGATTATGATTACGTTTGACACAATGTTAACTTCGCCTTTTTGTATTGTATCAAGAACACACTTTATAAGAACATAAAACGAATTATAACCTAAGTTTCAAATTCACTCAATTTCGTCAAAAAATGCAGTTTTAGTAGAAACCAATTTGAACAAAATTTAAAACCCCTGCTGGAATCGAACCCGCGATCTGCAGTTCAGTAGGCATCGTGCTTAGTGACTGAGGTCGTCGGTTAGTCATTTAATTCTGAAATGATTTGATATATAACCTTGATAGTGATATTTACATCAATATTTCGAAAGGAAGTCAGCCATTATGACGATGTAGAGATCCCCCTTAATTTTGAAATAAATTTCTAATTCTTCCACTGCAATTGAATAATTATATATAATCCAAGTTAGTAGCAAAGTACAATGTACATCGCTACTACTGGGCTGTAGAAGGCCTCAGGGACTAATAGTCCACCAGCAGAGGCCTCGACCCGGGGGTCATAATGGTTTTGGGGGGCTTTGCTATTGTTTTTGTTGATGTTGTTTTGTATTTGTGTGTTTATTTCCCAGACCTAATCTATAACAAATAAATTATTTCCTAAACTAAAGAGATAATGGTAGCTACCGAGGATGTGGCCTGGACTAAGTTCCTACTAATACAAAATACTATTACGTGTCTATCACATCACGCAGGATGCATACTTATTGATTATTAATGGATATATAAATAGTATACATGAACTAATACTATTTAAAGTATCTCGATGCTAATCGATCAAAAGTTCATGTTTGACTCATTTGTCAGCTCTATCAGAAGACTGGACCCTTTTGATAGTGGCTATCAGTGTAATAAGTAATAAAGGTTTTCATATGTCAATATTGTATTTCATTCGTAAAAATAAATATTGACGAATTGTAAATATTATCCCCTACTGGGATAATGATTAATAATAATCATACTAAAACTTCAATCTATGCATAAGACATGTAGTTCAAGCCAGTTCATTACTTGATGAGATGTAAGTATAGTTTTAAAGATATGTTTTTGAATTTGATAGTCTCAATATGAGTGAACTATTTTCAACGGGAGGAAAAACAAACAAACAAACAATCAATCAATACTAGTAATTAAATTTGATAGTGTATTTTATTGCTGCATTAGAACAGTCTTCAAAAAGAAGCGCATATTATCGAGATTCATGTCTTCATTAAGCATTTTACATTTCAATTAAATTTGTAAATTTTACAAGTAATGAATGACAAAATGTTATTCAAAGTATACGTAGTATTGTTATAATCAGAATAAAATCCTATAACAATGATTTTTCATGTTATATTAATATTTACTATATCGGATATTTTACCCCAAATTTGTTTTGACAAATTTCAATCATTTATTTTCCTCTGTGTCACAATGAGGGTAATTTGTATTAGACCATGGACTAGTAAAGGTAATGGGGGACCCCCATGGGGATTTTTGCAAACAAGTATTTTTTAAAAGTTAATAGTCCACTGATTATATCATAAATCAGGTTGTTTGACATTTCTACTGGTGTGTGTGTGTGTGGGGGGGGTGCGTTTTCGAGTTTTGGGGCAAAAAAACATGAAATTTGTGAAAATAATCACAAAAATTGGAAAAACTCCTCAGATCCGATATGAGTGCCATTGAATTTTGCAAACAAGTATTTTGTGAACGTATGTAACCATTCATTTATGACATAAATATTTTGCAAATGTTTCGAGTTTTAGGGCTAAAATATCATATTTTTTTTCAATCATCGAAAAATGGAAAACTCCTTCAAACTCTTCACAGATAATATTGACTTTTGAAAACAAATGTTTTCTGAAAGTATTTAACCCTTTGATTATAAATCAAATTGTTTGCATGGAGACCTTTTTGAGTTTTGGAGCAGAAACTTGAAATTTGTGAAAATAATAATCGCCGAAAATTGGAAAAACTTTTTAAATCCGATGTAGATACCATTGACATTTGCAAAGAAATATTTTGTGAATATATGCAACCCCTTGATCATATAGCAAAGATAACGAACAGTGAACTCGCAAGTCCCAAACAGAATACAAAAACAAGAGTTGGGCAAACACGGACCCCTGGACACACCAGAGGTGGGATATGATGTTTAATATACCCTTTGTATTTCCATTTTTTACTTTATGAGTAATTATGAGCTTGGTTTATTTTCAAGCCAAAGGAAATAAGAAGTATTTTCCCCTTCATTTACCCATTTAGCTTTTGATCTTATCTGGGCCCCTCTGGCCTAATTTTTCTAAAGTTCATCAAGTTCTCTTTCTAAATTCGTTTTATGTAACATGATAATTTCTAAGTGAATTTTGTTTTTCTATTTCTTCTAATTCTTTTTAATGTCATAATTGTTTGTTTGTAATTCCTACTTCTATTTTTGCAATATGATATACTTAAATATTTTACTTCTAATTTTATAAGGTCCCACTTGAATTTTGGATTTTCTTCGACCTTTATGATCAGGTAAATTTATTAATAAATCATTAATCAATTCACACAGTAACCCTTTTCGTGTAAAACTGCTGTATTCAGCTTTTAGTAACCAGTACCTCTTTTGTTGGGCGATACATTACATCGAAATAGAATTGCCATATGATTACTTGATCTTAGGTTATTTACAGAAGGTGGTTTTCTTAAATATATGTTCTCAAGCTGGTAACAGAACTTTTCAGCATCAAAAACATAATCTTTTTTACTTTTAGCAATATTATTTCCATCACATCATCGCAACTTTGAGAATGCGCAGGGGTTCTTTTAGGGAATTTCCGCTGTGTTCTCATGTCCTGGATCTTCTAAGATATTCCAGGCTGGACAGAGAATTTGGCATTTTCCGATCATGGCGCTGAGCTTGAATGAGCTAATGCGAGCTGATAAATCCGAGAAAATATCTCCAAGCTTGTTGTTTTCAGGCCAAGCACTCTGGAAGGCATGAATTGATACAACTGTGGCGAGACCTTGTGCCCAAAAGTCGTCGTTTGTACATGTAGTCTCGACACATACCGAATTTTTCTTGGCCTTACGGAGAGAGTTTCTAAGGCCTCAATGATTTCGGTCGTTGGTGCATTTTGAGTGGAAGTGAAGGAGGATGAGGGCAGGATCGTATTTTCAAGCTTCTTTGCCTCCAAAGCTGTAGATGCCGCTTGAATGACAGATACTCATTGAATATCTCTAGAGCGTATGGCTTTCACATACTGGTAGGCATACTCAGCTGAGAGGTGGTTAATTCCGAATACTTTAATCTCGCTTGGGAAGAAGTTAGATAGGGGTCATAATGCTAATATTATACGGTACCAAGTTTCATGCACCAGATGCGCTTCTCAACAAATTATGTATCTTCAGTGATGCTCATACCAAAATGTAGAAAATCTTAAACATATAAATATTTTTTTTATAGAGCTGAAAAATGGAATGTAAATAAAAGATTTTCGGAACGTTGTCATAAAATCAGAAGAACTTTGCACACTTCTATTCAAAACCGAAACTCCGTGTCACATCAGCTGTGAAACGATAAATGAGATAATTCTATGGTTGTTATAACAATTTTAGTTTACCAGTATGACCTACTATTGAGTCAAATGCTGTCTGTGTGTTTCATAGCCATCGTTGAGCCGTTTTTCACACACTGATTTTACTACAGATTGCTCCATTTACCTAATCAGATTATGAGCTCACGGCGGGTGTGACCGGTCAAAGGGGATGCTTACTCCTCTAGGCGCCTAATCCATCCCCCTCTCTGGTGTGTCCAGGGGTCCGTGTTTGCCCAACTCTTTCTTTTTGTATTCTTTTGGAACTTACGAGATTGATCACTGTCGTTATCTTGCCTTTACATGAGGCTTCCAAGCACAGAAAAATGAAGGAGCTTTTCTATAACGATGAAGAGAAAACAAAATTGATGTTTTCTTTTGCTCATTCCTATTCTATTTTTAGACACAAAAATGCCCTTAGAGGTTCTGAAAGTAATTCTTCAGAATTATTTAAAAAACCTCCTTTTTCTAATACTGTTGTTGGCTGTGTTTGTATTCATGCTCTTGCTTTGGGTATCTTTTTAAATTTTGTGTCAGATACCCATCAACACCTTCAAGTAGACAGAACGAAAGATTGCTTTGCGAATACCAGATTTAAGTGAACTATGACGATAATGATCACGGAACCGAGCGCTAAATTTTGCGTCAAAATATCTTCTACGGCGATATCATGTTATTTATTTACTTTTCTTTATACATGTATACAGATGGATGGGTAATACAATACAACATTTTACTAATTTGTGCAAATTCTATTACAATTTTTACAATTCTAGGGAATTCATCTCATGAAAGTAATAATGGACTATACATCTGAGGGAAATTATGCTCAAGTAAAAGAGATACATTTATCTTGAGTTTTGATCCCTTGGGGTCGAACTCGCGGATCTGAGGGGGAAATTGTAAGCGAGAATTACACCCTATATCATATAAGGAAGGGTGTTTGAAATCGGATGGGTATGAGTTGTGCTCTTTTATTAGCCGACCAGTTTTTACATTCCTATTTCAAAAGCTTTCAGTTGAGAAGAATAGAAAATCAATTGATGTGGCCTTCAACTCGTCACTTAGACAAATTAACATCGTTTTATCAATCCATATAAAAATAATTCATTTTCATCCGTATCTCGATTCAATTTATGCCCGGAAACTCGAAATGAAAGATACCACAAAGTCTTCCACGTCAAGTTCATACTTAAATATTCTATTGAGCAAAATAGCAACACAATCTTTAACACACATAGTGACCTTAGCTTTTCTATTTTCATCTTCCCATATTTATCTAGCAATATTCCATTATTATTTACCCATATTGTCTACGTGGCTCATATGATTCGATATGCAAGAGCTTATTTTGCCTATAATAAAAATTGAAATCGAGGCATGCTACGCACAAACAAGGTGTTTAACAGTCTCTTTTTGAAGTCAATATATTGACATTTCTATTGTCGTTATAACTATCCAGTTTGCCAGCTGACATTGGGTTGAATGCTGTCTGGTGTTAGTCCCTTCTTTACAATGGTTTTGACTCCGGAATACTCCATTTACTTAATCGATGAGTATAGTTCAGGAAGGATCTGACAGGAGATGCTTATTCCTGCGATACTTCTGATCCTACCTCTTTTAAGACAACTGGTCCGTTTTTGTCCGGTTCTTAATTTATATTCTTTATGGGAGTTGTGAGATGGGTCGATAATCATTATCAACCCTTTTTTTTTTTACATGTACCTCCGCGTAATGTCCCTCGAAGGAATCTTAATTTCAGGATTCTATATCCCTTAATTTGTACGTTAAAAACAAAACACTATATGTATTCATCAAAAGCAATCTTTTATTTCATACAAAAGGAATAATTACGAAACAATGCTCCGCTAAATAGTCCTCCTTCTGTACTGGTCAGATCTGGAAAATAACTATAATCAACATATCAACAAGATAATGTCCTACATAATGAATATATTGTTTTATTCAATTTGAAGGAAACTATGCAATACATACTTTACTGGTCAATATTTGTTGTTAAGCCTTGGGGACTGTTTGCGCCCCTGCGAGAGATTGTTCCACCAAGTTTTTGCAGAATGGTGCCATACTCTTCAGCCTTTCAGAAATTTTAAGGAAAATATAGAGATACGAAATTTGAAACTTTTAAAGAAAAATTTTATTACAGAAAACTTTCAAACCTGATGCATCATTAATCAATTCATCATCGAGAGGAGAGATGGAGGAGACGAGAGAGAGAGAGGAGAGAGGAGAGAGAGAGAGGGGAGAGAGGAGAGAGAGAGAGAAGAGATATTAATGATTTTTTTTCGTCCCGTTGAATATTTCACTCATATTGAGATTGAGTTTATTGATTATTTCTGCTTTTACGTCCCACTCGAGAATATTCACTCATATGGAGACGTCACCATTGCCTGTGAAGGCTGCAAAAGTTTAGAACCTATGCTCGGCACTCAGGCCCTTTGAGCAGGGAGGATTTTTCGTGCCACACCTTCTTGATACGGGACCGCGGTTTTTTTCCGGTCTCATCCGAATGACATCAGTCGCGTCCTTACGACACGCAAAGGGGATGCTGGGACCTATTCTAATTGGTCTACTCATATTGAGACGTCACCATTGCCGTGAAGGGTTACAAATTTAGGCCTATGCTTACCGCCCCATGGCTTTTAGCAGTGAGGGTTCTTTTGCGTGCCACATACGCTGCGGATTACTCGACCTTTCGTTTTTAAGCATATCCGAAAGGACCCAGTGATTCTTCACTTCTAAATGCCGAAACTCTTGAAAAGGAGCAATCACTACCTATTTTAAGGTAGAATAGATACACACGAGAAATTAGAGTGGATGAAAAGTAGAGGATATGTTAAACAATATTTTGAAAATTAAAAAAAAAAATCAAACTCACTCTATTTTGTCAAAAATGCAATTTTAGTTGAAAGCAATTTAAAACAAAAATTAAACCCTGCTGGAATCAACCCAACCTGCAGTTCAAGTAAGGACTCCTAACAGTATTAGTACTCAGCTAGGCATTTAAATTAGAAATGAATTGAAATACAACCCTGATAGTGATATTTTCACCCATGTTTCGAATGGAAGTCAGCTAGTACGACGATGGCTCATTCCCCCTTAACGTCTTAGATTTGCAAACTAATTAGAGACAAGTTTTTGTTGCAGGGGTTTCAACAGTCACGTTAAAGGGCAGCATTTCGTAAATTATATAGTCGTTATAACAATTTAGTTTACCAATATGACCTACCATTGAGTCAAATGCTGTCTGATATGTTTCATAGCAATTGTTAAGCCGTTTTTCACACACTGATTTGACTACGGATTGTTCCATTTACCTGATCAAGACCATGGGCTCACGGTGGGTGTGACCGGTCAACAGGAGAGTCTTGCTCCTCCTAGGAACCTGATCCCACCTCTGGTGTGTCCAGGGGTCCGTGATTGCCCAACTCTTGTTTTTGTATTCTATTTAGGACTTACGAGATTGATCACTGTCCATTATCTTTGCCTTTACATTTGACGTTGTCGGGTGCGAGCACGGGCCTCGAACGCACAACCTCCCGATCACGAGATCTCAACCACTGAGCCACCGCGACCGGTGGGAGAGAGAGAAAGAGAGAGAAAGAGAGAGAGAGAGGCGAAAGTTTGTGTAAGTGTCTTTACGAGTACCTGCACTGTTTTCACAGATTTCTTCTCGCTGGTGCTTTCTCTTTCTATATTGCTGATGATGAAATAAAGTAATTGCAATAAGACATAATTATGACAATATTCTACACAAAAAAAACCCCAGATAAAATTGCTTTTTCACAATAAAGATGATCAATCTATATGTGCACAACATCTAACTGTTAATGTCACGATCCCCAAAATTATAAACGCAGCACGAATATCAACGAATTTTGCTATGATCATCCGAAAACATACATCGCTATTGATTCAGGAATAAGACAGGCTTCGAAGAATATCAGTTTTATGCATTAAATGATATGAAAATAATACACAGGAAAAGGTGATTTCATTTGAAGGTTTTGTGATAGATATTGGTTTTATCAATATCAGAACATTAAACATAATTAGCTGGTTATTAGGATAGGGTGAGGGTTGTTCCTTGTCGTAAAGGAACAGCTTCAAAGATTTGTTACATACATTTTTTCCTGGGCTTCTAGTTCTCTCCTGAAATAGAGAAAGGATTACACTCAGAATGTGTGTTATAATAATGGCGCGTAATTTATATCACACGAATGGATACACACGTTAGGAATACGTGACGAAATAGCCCTCAAAGTGGTATTTTCTAATGAGGCTTTATCTGAGTAATTATACTCATACTGATCTGTTTGTTTAAGGACCGTCTATACACTAATGCCATAAAATTCAGTCACTGAGATATTAAATTTAATATATGGTATGGGCCATTAACCCCTAGGAAAAATGTTCAAAGATA
>CAJDSM010025670.1:4837-16934 GCA_903981925.1 Ostrea lurida | reverse complement strand
CTATTTTGCATTTTCGTGATTATCTCCCCTTTGAAGGGGCCTGATCCTTCATTTGAACAAACTTAATCCCTCTCACCCAAGAATGATTTGTAACAAGTTTGGTTGAATTTGGTCTGGTGGTTCTGGAGAAGAAGTCGAAAATGTGAAAAGTTTACGACGACGACAACAACAACAACGACAGACAATAGACAAATTTTGATCAGTAAAGCTCACTTGAGCCTTCAGCTCAGGTGAGCTAAAAACTTAGCAAAATCAGTATGTCTCCAGTGTTTGAAAGACTTGCAAATCTAATAACTTTCTTTTAGATGTTGCACATTTAAAAAATTTCCCTCAAGCCCCCATCACACTGGCCACGATTTCACTATGCTCTCCACGACTTCAAGATCTAAATGATCGTAGTAGAATCGTGGTGATTTCATTAAAACGTGGTCGGTGTGATGGCAATCACGACTGTACTACGACCAATCATCTATCAATAGTCAACTCTAGCACGATTCTACTACGACCTTCACGAGTACAGTACGCTTCTTCTACGACTTTCCAACGACCATGCTACGATTGTACCACGACCACCCACGACATCCTTACGATACCACTACGATCTATGCGATTGTTCACGTTTTCCTCACGGTGCTACTACGCACGGTACAATGGTACCACGCTTACACTGCGCTTACCGCGACTGTTCTACGATCTCTCGCGATCGCTTGTCATGTATGCCACTTTTTAGACTTTACATGTGTCAGTTTTAGCTTTGTTTGCACGAAGACCATCCTCCTTTCAATTACGTAGCTTTAACCCATGGGGGTCCGGTTCAGAATAGATACCCAGCAACCCATAATGGTCAGTGACGTCTCCATATAAGTAAAATACATGTATTCTCGAGTGGGACATAAAACGATAGATAACCAATCAATCAATTAGCTTTATTGCAAGGGCAACATGCCTTGATGATACTTGTACGATCCTTCTTTTTTTTTGAGGTTCACACCATGTTTTCTCATAAAATGTGTAGATATGTGTGACGATGATCTATGAATTGTTAGTCTACTAATCTCAACAATTATCCGACATCATCTCTGAACAAAGGTAATTGAAAGTTTGAAGGCTCAGCCACACTGGATCGCATGTTTTCTGAATCGTGCGAATGATGACAATTTACCGAAATACGATCAGCCGGCAATGTTTGCTACAATCTCCATCTGCGATCACGTTCTGTGATTTGGTGAAAGATCATCGTACAATAGGTTGCTGACACAGGCATTTGACGTTTTAAATATTACAATCATGTATTTTACTTTTTAAAAAAATCTTCCCGAAAACATTATGATATTTAATATCATAATGTTTACGGGAAGATGTTTTTTAAATCAAATATATTTAAAACGTCAAGTGCCTGTGGTGATAAATGATCGTACGAGTACGATTGGTGGTACATATACATTTGCGACTGATAGTGCAACAATGCAAGACCTGTCTGCGACTTCGAATCGCAGGTTCGAACATCAACCTTGCTGCGACTGACTTTGCTCTTGTGACAATTAACGAATTTGGTGATTAGTTCTGCGCTCTTTCCATGATTTCCAAATTTAAAATAAAATCTGTCGCAGCTAGATCATAACAGGTCATAAGACGGTGTGACTATCGTAGTATGAGCGTGCTATGAACGCAGAGAGCATGGTAGCATCGTGGTGTGATCGTAGTAAGATCGTATAAGTCGTAATGTAATCGTGGTATGATCGTGATGGGAGCGTAGTAGCAGCGTAGTGTGATCGTCTATAAATTAGGGACGATTTTAGTACGACTGTGCCACGACCTCAATCAATGCGATATTACCCGACGCGCTGCGCTCTTCATACGACCTCACTACGCTGCCAGTACGCTTTATTTTCACTACGAATGTTTTGAACATGTTAAAAATTTACATAGCGCGGTCGTGGTCGACCACGACCAGCCACGTTCATACTACGACTCCAAGACTTCACGACGACCACGCATCGACCTGTCACGTCATTTTGTGGAATTCAGTGATGAGCATTAGTAGGGATGGGTATCGCCAAAAATTTTGTATCGCGTATATCACAATATTTTTTCTTAATATCGTGATAATATCGCGATATTTTAGACATTGTATTTTTCATTATGTCTCTCATTATCTCCGTACTCCTTATGTGTATTAACCCTAAAACGTCAGATTTGGTTTACTTAAACATCTAATTTGTATTAGAAAACTGTAAGAAGAAAAAAATAACGAAAAATATCAGATCAGATAAAAATAAAATCATGAAATGACTCACAACCTATGTCAGGAAAAATAAAGATATGACTAATCGATGGCAAATATGTTGAGCATTAAACAATAGGCATTTGCAAAACTTTTAACAAATCAGACTTCTGCATAAACATGATTTTTCTGGAATTTACATATGTTTAAAAATACCGATTTTTCGTCCGCCGTATCGTGATATATATTGTGGGACGAATTATCACGATATACCGATATATCGATAAAACCTCACATCCTTAAGCATTAGTTTCCCCAGCACCCATCTCACAGTACAAAAACCCAATGTATACCTGTAAAAAGACCTTCACTCCTGAAATTTGGCAAAATTTTTCCATATGGGTTAATTTTGGATGAGAACAGCTCAAATTTCTGTTTCGAATTCATTTTGGGTGAAAATAGTTCAAAGCTTTTTGGTGTTCCAACAAAGTGGTCAAAAATCCACAGCAATTATTTCCAACAGAATTATGAACTATGACTTTCACAAGCATGCAGTCCATCATCCAGTCACATTTAGAGTTTCCACATTCAGGAGTGAACATCCTTAACTATACAATACATCTGAACTGTTAGTTAGCTTTTAGTTTACATGTTAGCAGAGACATGTCTCTGATGTTAGATGCATATTTAGTACAATTTAATCTGTGTATCATAACATCAATCCAAAAAGCATATTTTCTGGGATTCAAACATTTTCAGCTGACATGAGAGGGTTCAGAGATAAAGAGAGTGTGTGGTGACAACTTCAAGGATAGCAACATGAAAAGCAGGGGAAAACACACATCCAATGGCAGACAAAGAGGAATAACTCTCGCCATCCCAATGCAGGCACACAACAACTCGGACAAGTTCTCTCCCTTACCTTGAGTGGCAAAGTCTTTTTTGACTTTTGAAATGATACTGTATTCTTATGCTTCTAAATAAAAGAATCAAAAACAGAATTATTCATAAAGCCTGCAAAGAATTAATTTCCTTGGTACATATGTAGGCCTACATGCATTAGACATATGCTGTAATAGACATTAGATAATGAAATTATCTTCTATACGTTTTTTTAACTCAAGGAAAACATTATACAGTAACTGTTTTAATCACATCTTTCAACAAACATTTCATGCAAGCAAAACATTAAACACAATCCTTGAGCATCAACTTAATCTAGAAGAAGAAAAGTACGATTCTGAAATAAAAGCAGTCCAAATCTGACCAAAACATGCAGTGTTCTTGAAATTTGCCAGTCCGAAGGATTTGATTGGTTAAAATTTCCTCACACCAGTAAAGTTCACAGTGCATTTCATTATTCGCGCTGATGAAAATCTTGAAATGTCTGGTACCACAAAAGCAGACTTCAAGAACTCATGTATTAGATGTAAGATGTCGTGGGTTCTATTCAAGAATTAACATAATACATTTGTTGACTGTTGGGTTGCAATGATTTAAGAATACCATGGTTCAATTATCAGATCATAGAGAAGAAATGTTTCTTCCCTATAATACAGGTAAACTTCATCATCCATTGTTCAGGAATGTAACCATAATATGAGCTCTTTTGGGCGTCCAAGCCGCAGACCCAAGGGACATGGGATTACAATTTTGGAGTCTCAGCCACAGACCCAGGGAGCATGGAATTACAATTTCGGAGTCTCAGCCACATATTGCATCTTTGTTAGCCAAGGTCTACTTCATTTGTAGGGAGCAGAGTGAACCAAAAACCCTTGGCTAGCGAAGATGCAGATCCAATGGACATAGGATTTACAATTTTCATAGAGGGTTCCATTCTCATTCATAACTATCAGCATTCTTTACGTTGTTTGCATGATGTTCAGACATATTTACAACTGATGCTGGACGATGGGTAGAAACAGAACACAACAAACCCTGAGGCCAAACTTTAGGCTTCAGACCACTGTGTCATCTGAAGGTCCAGCAATTTAAATCATATCCTGATCGACATTCAGTTGATATATGGTAACATTTTGCAACACATTTCACAGACACTGTTATATGATAAAACAATTTTACATCTAATGCAGATAAAATGTAATTTTCATCAGCTTTCCTATATTGAGGATTAAAATGACAGATCTCTCACTTTCCTCCTTCCCAGTCCCTTTCTAGCCCCTCTTCTGATCCATCAGAAAATCTCCTCAATTATTCATCACAGTTTGCTTAGTATCCGATTTTAAAAATCTGAAAGTCGATAAACACAGGAGCACATGCCACTTATAAATACACCCAGCGAAACATGCATCTTTAAAAAAAAATCAAAGTTTTCAAAAACCCAATTCAGTCGTCTCCCAATCAATTTCGAATTCTTACCTCATTATCTATATCGTCTTTGTCCCAAGGCATAATTTCATATGATTATAGATTTTTTTTTTAAACTTCTGACAAATTTCAAACTGTGATTCAAGGCTATCACTACTTGCGTATTGAATTTCCCTTTTGTGCATGTAAGTAAGGGGCCCTGATTGAAGTTTAATTGTCTGCGTTTGTTCTTTGTTTTCAGTGTTTAAAGGTCTTTGTTTACTCTCTATTAGGGTAAAAGACAATATCTGGTGTCTTCACAATAAGAGGCCTACAGAGCTCACCTGGTCCTGCTGCTTTTCTGAGGACTTTTTTTTAGATAAAAGATTTTTATCCCTCATTATTTCCATGAAAAATTTTGGATGCCATGTTATGAGCCCATCTAAGCTAAACATTTCTTAGGTCACCACTTACATGTAACCCAATTCATAGGGATGCCTTTATTTCCTTATATTCATGTATCATGCAAAAGTTTACCCCCATGCAGTTTCAAACAACATTCTAACCCAATGGTCTATACTTTTTTTTATCTATTTATTTTTGGGGTGGGGGATGGGGTAATTTTTCCATATGGACAATCTCATGTAAGACTGAATTTGTAATGTGGCCCATACCTATCTTTGAAAACTTGAATCTGCACTGATGCTTGCATATTGATATGAATAACTGATCTGGCCCTGCTGCTCTAGAGAATGAGATTTTTAAAAATCTATTCTCATGTAAAACTTTGACCCCCCTATTGAGGCCCTAGCTAACCACCTACAGTACCCAAGGTCAGGAGGTCAAAAATGTTGGTACCAGTCGAAAGGTGTGTCATAAGAAAACACACATGTGAAATATGAAAGTCCCATCACTTGCCATTCAAAATATATGGCCAATGTTAAAGTTTTTGAAAAATAGATAAATCTTTGTTGGGGCTTTGTATAAGGAACACACATGTGAAATATGAAAGTCCATCACTTGCCATTCAAAAGATATGGCCAATGTTAAAGTTTTGAAAAGTAGGTCAAACTTCAAGTCAAGGTCAGGAGGTCAAAAATGTTGGTACCAGTAGAAAGGGCTTAATTGTCATAAGGAACACACATGTGTAATATGAAAGTCCCACCACTTGCCATTCAAACGTTAGGGCCAATGTTAAAGTTTTTGAAAAAGTAGATCAAACTTCAAGGTCAAGGTTAGGAGGTCAAAAATGTTGGTACCAGTCGAAAGGGTGTGTCATAAGAAACACACATGTGAAATATGAAAGTCCCATCACTTGCCATTCAAAAGATATGGCCAATGTTAAAGTTTTGAAAAGTAGGTCAAACTTCAAGGTCAAGGTCAGGAGGTCAAAAAGTTTGGTACCAGTAGAAAGGCATCAATTGTCATAAGGAACACACATGTGTAATATGAAAGTCCCACCACTTGCCATTCAAAACGTTAGGGCCAATGTTAAGTTTTTGAAAAGTAGATCAAATTCAAGGTCAAGGTTAGGAGGTCAAAATGTTCGGTACCAGTCGAAAGGGTGTGTCATAAGAACACACATGTGAAATATGAAAGTCCCATGCACTTGCATTCAAATATAATGGCCAATGTTAAAGTTTTTGAAAAATAGATAAATCTTTGTTGGGGCTTGTCATAAGGAACACACATGTGAAATAAGAAAGTCCATCACTTGCCATTCAAAAGATATGGCCAATGTTAAAGTTTTTGAAAAGTAGGTCAAACTTCAAGGTCAAGGTCAGGAGGTCAAAAATGTTGGTACCAGTAGAAAGGGCTTAATTGTCATAAGGACCACACATGTGTAATATGAAAGTCCCCACTTGCCATTCAAATGTTAGGGCCAATGTTAAAGTTTTTGAAAAGTAGATCAAACTTCAAAGTCAAGGTTTAGGAGTCAAAAATGTTGGTACCAGTAGAAAGGGCTTGTCATAAAGTACACACATGTATAATATGAAAGTCCATCACTTGCCATTCAAAAGTTATGGTTTTGGGACAAACAGACAAACGAACAGACCAAAAACTATATGCCCCCGAATTGAAGTTTCCGGGGGCATAAAAAGTACTAAACCAGTTGGACTGAATATATACGTGTGCTAGCAGACAACCACCAGCCCTCTCACAACCACTGCTGTTCCTGGCGATTAAACTCGGGTCACTTCAGTGAGGAGCAAGTGCATTAACCACTACGTTACTCAAGACATCCTATAAAGGTGCTGATCTCAAAAAGATTTTAAACAATTTTTTCCTCAATATCCTCATTCAAAACTTTGATCCCCTGTTGTAACCCCACCTTACCCACAGGTTCCCTGATTTGATTCAATATAAACAAGAAAGATAACTCCGATGTCTCCAAACCAAACACCTTTCAACATATGCATTTTGCACACTAATTTTCTCATAAAAGAAAAACTACTCAATACTCAAAGCTAAACTTCCAGAAGTCAAGGACAAAAACCTGAACAAAATTAAGATTTCAATAAAGCCACAGCAAAGAAAGCAGGCCTCAGAACGAATCGCCTAGACACATTTTGTTGTGCAACCTACACGCCCTGAAGTACAATCTATCATCCTTTATTTTGTTGCAGAAAGACGTTGCTTTTTATTATTTGTATTACCAGAAAAAAATTCTAAATCAATACATGCATCATATTATGCAATATATCTGTCCAATTGAGCATGTGTATCTTCAGAGCAAACAATCATAATCACAACCAATTCCAATACCATGTTTTGAATTGCACATTTTGAATCCAAAGATTACGTCCCAACAAAAGCCATTTGTAGTGGATAAACTTCTCTTTACTACAAAGGAAATTCTTTTCACACCTTTAATAGAACTGTGAATTCTTGATAAGCTTTACACACTTCTGTACTACGGTAAATTAAAACACCGCAATGCATTGTTTGTCTGTTCGCCAAACCACATAATTCAACGTACTTAAAATTTCCAAACTTTTTGGAGTAGAAGTAGATGAGGACGTCCAGATTATTTCTATCAATGTTAGAAGTTATTCAAAACCTGCACGCAATGCAACACATGCTTATATACACTAAACATGGAAGACCATTTAATTCTTTCCTCTTTGAGAGTAGTTGTGATTTGATTAAAGGTTTCAGCTTTACGCTGTGCAAAATTACAAACCCTGTCACACCTTCCGAAAAGCTATCATAAAACATGCAAACTTCTCAAACATGCCTATATAGTGACAGTCTTTTTTCTTTCACCGTCCAAAAGTCTGCCTTTACATTTGTGAATCACTATCCCCATGTGGACCCCCCCCCCCCCCCCCCAAAAAGTTGCCACTTTAAACTGTGACAAAACTTTTACCTTTCCTTACCTTTTATGAATGACCTTTTGACCTTTGCCTTCAGCAGCAACATAGCTTTGACCAAGACCCAAAAGAGTAGCAGAACAAGCAAGAGAGACAGACAGATAAAAAAACAATACTCCCAAGATCTTTGATTTTAGGGGTAGCAAATTTAAAATTCATTGGAACATCACAGTAAAGGCCCATTGTCTCTGAAACAAAATCCTGTCATCCAGTTAGCATACAACGTACCTCTCACAGCCTTTTTCTATAATTTTCTATTGCAGATAGCTGTTTATACGTAGTGCATTAACAGAATGGTCACATACACACAGCATAAGGTCATAAATGAGCAAAGAAAAAAATTTAATTCATTTTTACTGTGGCCATATTGCCTCTCCCCTAGGGCCTTAAACTCAGGAGCCACGAAATTCACAATATTTAAAAGTAGAGAGCTTTATGGTCATCATAATCATGCATGTATTTTTTTCTCAAATACACATGGGAGTAGAGTAGATTTTCCAAGATTTTATACATTTTCACTTTATGGTCATATCGGCCCAACCCTAGGCCCTGAATCCCTGACCCAGGAGCCAATTGTATTTCAAAACTTAGATAGAAAGCATCGTGAAAATCATAATCATGCATTTAGTGGAAATTCAGAAGTAAATTATACGGAAAATGGATTTCAAATTGCCATACTCTTTACACAAAAGTAAACGACAATGATGAAAGTTCAACATCAAAAAGAGTAACTCAGTAATACACAAAAAGGCAGTTCAATATCTCAAGGAGTTTAGAAAAAGTCGAAAATGGCGGAAGGATGGACATGGGTTAAACTATATGCCCCGACCACTTTGTGGTACGTGGGGCATAAAAAAAAGACATAGTCGAACCTTGTTATTTCAAACTCGATTGGACAAAGAAAACAAGATATCTTTGGGATTCGAGATAGTCAAGGGTAAAATACTTAGGAATCTGAATCAACTTTCGACATAACCATGGTATTCGAGATATCAGTGTTCGAGATACCAAAGTTCAATTGCATGTGCTTATTTTCAAGGCAGAAGATGAGAATTTAGTGCTTTGAATAAATTTCATCCTTTGCAAAATCCCCAATGGTGATTTTCAAAGTTGGCATGCATTGAATGTTAGGGAAAATTTAATTGATAAACATTGTGTATGACTATGTCCTTTAAGGATGGATGCCCATAGTTCCAGCAAAACAGGTACCTTGTCCTGTAATAAGACAACCTGTAAATTGTATGCAGTGTGGCTTTCCTATCAAATTTTAATCAATTTCAGTGAGTCAATCTTTGGTCTGATGAACTGAATGATTATTTATAACCAGGACAATCTTCTCTGAGACACATTTACCCCTGCATACATGTACCCAAAGTGTTTTCAGCCTCTAGGTGACAATGAGCTAGATTGAGAAACCATTTTTATTGCAAAGGTACATTAAAGGTCCCACCTTAATATCATTGAATTGAAGATTTTCTTGAATTCCATAGCTTTGAATAACCTAATATCAAAAGACGGCAACCCAACCTGTCAATTGTCATAAATGTTTTGGGACTGAAGTTACGCACTTGATATTGTACATTTCTGACATAACAATAGCACGAAACCTAGGCCATGTGTGCAGAGTTCAGGAAACAGACCCATCATAACCTAAATATAAAGCCACATGAATGGCACAAGGATCAGACACAACCCAATAATTTTTCTCCATTAAGAAGAATCTTCATAAAGATTATCTGAGCGGTCTCTGACATTTAAAAATTCCAATAAAAAAAAGGCGATCCGTGTGCGTAAAGACTCTCATCTGAACAATGAAGTTGTTCTTGGATGTACGGCCCGAGTGATATTGTTGGAGTTTAAAGAACGACAATAGGATTTTGTACGATTGATTTCATAAATGTAAACATGTACATACAAACATAAACAAAGCATTATACAAATGTTTGCAATGACGCACAATAAATTAAACAGAAAATTAATCTTATATCCCTTAACGCTCAAACGCAAATTTAACAATATCTTCAAAACAATTAATGAACGGTTTAAATTTGCTTTATAAATATTTTTGACGAATAGTACTGAAAAAATATTTTGAACTTTACAAATTGAAGTAATAAGNAAATTTAACAATATCTTCAAAACAATTAATGGACGATTTCAAATTGCTTTAAAAATATTTTTGACGAATTGTATTGAAAAAATATTTTGATGAACTTTACAATACGTAGTGCATTAAAAGACATGGTACTACACACAGCATGGTCATAAATAGCAAAGAAAAAATTTAATTCAATTTTTAACTGTGGCATATTGCCTCTCCCCCTAGGGCCTTAACTCAGCGAGCCCGAATTCCACAATATTTAAAAGTAGAGCAGCTTTATGGTCATATCAATCATCGGCATGTATTTTTTTTCTCAAATACACATGGGAGTAGAGTGATTTTCCAAGATTTTAATACATATTTTCACTTTTAATGGTCATATCGGCCCAACCCTAGGCCCTGCGAATCCTGACCCAGGAGCATATTGGTATTTCAACACTTAGATAGACAAGCATCGTGAAAAATCAATAATCATGCATTTACTGGAAATTCAGAAGTATAATTATAACGGAAAATGATTTCAAATTGCCCATCTCTTTACACAAAGTAAAGACAATGATGAAAGTTCAACATCAAAAAGAGTAACTCAGTATACACAAAAAGGCAGTTCAATATCTCAGGAGTTTAGAAAAAAGTCGAAAATGGCGGAGATGGACATGGGTAACTTATTGCCCCGAGCCTTTTGGGTGGTAACGTGGGGATAAAAAAAAGACATAGTCGAACCTTGTTAATTTCAAACTCGATTGGACAAGAAAACAGATATCTTTTGGGATTCGAGATAGTCAAGGGTAAAATACTTAGGAATCTGAATCAACTTTCGACATAACCATGGTATTCGAGATATCAGTGTTCGAGATCAAAGTCAAATTGCAATGTGGCTTTATATTTCCAAGGACAGGAAAGATAGAAGAATTGTACGTGCTTGATGATTTCTTTATACCTTTTGGACAAAAGTCCCGCAAAATTTGGTGATTTTTCAAAGTTGGCATGATTGATGTTAGGGAAAATTTGAATTGATAAACATGTGTATGATATGTACCTTTAAGGAATGGATTGCCCATAGTTCGCAGCAAAACAGGTTTAACTTTGTCTGTAATAAGACAACTGTAAATTGTAATGCAGTGTGGCATTTCTATTCAATTTTTAAATCAACATTTCAGTGAGTCAATCTTTGGTCTGATGAACTGAAATGATTATTTATAACGGAAATCTTCTCTGAGACAACATTTACCCCTGCATGACATGTACCAAAGTGTTTTTCAGCCTCGGTGACAATGAGCTCAGATTGAGAAACCACTTTTTATTGCAAAGGTCACATTAAAGGTCCCACCTTAATATCATTGAATTGAAATTTTCCTTGAATCCATAGCTTTGTAATTAAGCCTTAATATCAAAAAGACGGCAAACCAACTGTCAATTGTCTAAATGTTTTGGAACTGAGTTACGCACATGATTTGTCACATTTCTGACATAAAAATAGCCGAAACCTAGGCCATGTGTGCACGAGTTCAGGAAACAGATCATAAGCTAAAGGAGGATAGTAGAATTCTTAGGGCCACATGAAGGCACAAGGATAGACACAACCCAATAATTTTCTTCACTTAAAAGAATCTCATAAAGATTCTCTGAGGCTGGTCTCTTGACATTGTAAAAAATATCAATAAAAAGGCGATTCGTGTGCGTCATATAGACTCGTCATTGTACACAACGAAACATGAATTGTTGCGAAATCATATGGATGTACGGCCCGAGTGTTTTTGTTGGAGTTAAACGAACGACAATAGGATTTTGTATCGATTGATTTCAATAAATGTAAAACATTGTACTAACGTATAAACAACAGGTTATGACAAATGTTGCAATACGCACAATAAATTAAACAGAAATTTATCTTTATCCCTCTAAGTCAAACGCAAATTTAACAATATCTTCAAAACAATTAATGGACGAATTTAAATATGCTTTATAAAATATTTTTGACGAATAGGTAATGACAAATAATTTGTGGAGGGTGTGGTGAGATTAGAATAAAATAAGTACAATTGCCATTTTGGTCTATTAAATATACCATCCTGCTGCAACTTTACAATT
>CAJDSM010025669.1:0-12946 GCA_903981925.1 Ostrea lurida | reverse complement strand
TTAAAGTTTTACATACGTATATGTAGGGAAGTTCTTTTTAAAAACTTATATTTTCTTATGCTTTGTGTTGAGACAAGTTTGTTCATTGACACATATGTGGAGAGCCCTTGGGGTCATGAATGATGCGCCCTTTAAAATGTTTAATATCTTGTTAACTATTGAGATCCTCACCCTCAAACCATATATTTTCTTCATCCCTGTGTTGAGACAAGTTCATTGACACATAGTCGTCATTTATGGGTATTGGAAGATGAAAGAGGTTAATTTAGTCCACAGTGGTACATTCTAAATCCTAAACTACTGCTTCTTCTCAATAGAAGCAGTGCTCAGGTGAGCAATGTGGCCCATGGGGCCTCTTGTTTGCAAATTTGTTGACCATCAAATCGTTTCAAAACTTGTGTCATTCAATTCCAATTTATGATAGGAATGAAATACATGTAGACTTATATCAACATTAATTTATCAAACCAATAAATTGGAACTGACTATTCGTAGGTGGGACCGTCACATATTTTAAGTGGTGAAGATGCCACCTTAGGAGTTGCTTAGTTTGTCCACTGTTTTATATTCTGTCTCTGGCTGTATCAAACTTTGATCGTGTAATTATAGTATAAAATAATAATTAAGGGTAGAATTTCTTTTTAAGAGAGAGTTTGTTATCTACAGAAGAAAGTCTATCCTTTGTGAGTTAAAAAAATGTATTTACATGTATATCTAAACTTAGATCCCCATATCAGATATCAGCCATTGAAAATAAGTTTAATATTTCCTTTTAAAGCTAATACCTGATTTCAATAATCGTATCCCTGACAGACACTACTAGTTGGACAAATATGATATCTGTTTGATAAATCATGCACATGTAACTATGTATCAGCGTGTAAAAAAAAAAAGTACATGTAATAAAACAAGTGACTAAACTTCAATGGCCTGTAGATATGTGTTTAGTCATGTTTGTTGACTTTGACAAAATGTTGTTGACTTTTCATCCACATGCTTGTTGACAGTGATTCTGGAAACACTTGAGGGCCTACCTAACCGAGTCTTGTCACCTTTGCTCTTAAGCATTCTTTTATAGCTTTTAATCTAGTGTGTACACGAAATCATTGATTTTTGCCGCCCTTGTTTTTGTTTGACTCCTGAGTAGACAGTTTGAAAATGGGTCTGTTTTATAGGCGTGTAGCAGCGGTCTCCTTAGTGAGCAATTTGTCCAGTTTTGTGCATGTCCATAAACTGGCTGATAAGACACCTAGAAATGGAGTGGTTAAGCAATAACTTTCACTGGCTGTCACTGGCCGAGATTTACTGGGTCAAACGTCTGTCAAATCTGTGTTCATGGTCGAACAAAGGGGGATAACCTGTACAAGGGTGATCTAACATAGCTTCCCTATCAGCAGTTATTGTGAAGTGAATGAAAATAATTTGTATGAAAAGAGATAATGGTATTAAGTCAGAAGCCCCGAGGTGCCATGTACACACAATACAAGTGAATTTGATTGAGTTTGCTTGATCAGGAAGTTTTGATACAGGCATTTTTTTGTAACGTTTTAAGGAGACATTCCTTTGCTCTGGTGTGTCACAGCATGCCGGGGATATACCTTTTTATTGTACCTGTGGCTAAAAATAAACCAGGTGATTTTCACGGATCGTTGCTTTAAATCGTGGCTTTTTCAGTCCTCTGTTTCAGTGGTAGCATATGTGTGTATATACAGACAAATTTTTCTAATTCATTGTGAATGTGAGGATTAATTTATTATTCTGTGCTGTATGCTTCTTAATGAGGGTATTAATTTATTAGTTTAATACAAGCCTACCGTTTAAAGAAGTTGGGAATACACACATTTCAATGCCAAGCCTTGGGGGAACGGTATGGTGGATTTTTAGTTTGAATTTGGAGTAGTGCGTTATTAGTAATTAAGAGGACGGTGTAATTAATTAATGGTCTTTGTGGATGGTGCATGGATCTGGTCTATAGAGGACCATGGAATGTATGCTGGAACGTCGCCCGACACGGACTTATGTTGAGGAGGAGAGGGAAGAGAGGGTGTATCACCCCCCTCCATCGGTTCTACAGGTAGGTAGCTAACCACCCTCCCCACCCCCTACTGCCACCAACCCTCTCCAACTTTCTTTCATCGGAGAACTACTGTTGTGGGTAGATGAATTGGTAGTGCAGATTTCTTATTTTTTTTTTGTCAGACGCTTAGCAGTTCAGGTATAATACCTGTGGTGTCTNCTAATGGAATACAATACCCCGTTAAACTGACACTCTGATAAGTCCTGCAGTGCACTGTATTCGTTAAGGATAGAATTTTCTTATTTTTTTGTCAGAAGCCTAGCAGTTCAGGTATAATACCTGTGGTGTCTTCTGCTTTCTTGTTAAATCTATTGATTTTTTGGACTGGCATTTTTGAAATCCCTTCCAAAGATGTCAGGGCTTTCTATATGGTTGACAAGATTAAATATTTGGCTGTTATATGTAGGGCACCAGATCAAATAGCGACATGAAGTAGAAAACCTTTCATAGTGTATTAAGTTTTTTCCCCTGTTGTCTATAAGGAATTCCATTTGCCATACGAATATAAATGAGGTGAACATCACTCAAAAGCTGCCGGTCCTTTTCAATTTACTGGTGATATTTTACATGAATATCATGGGTGGCATTTAATTTTCACATTAGAGCACATCCCCGGCATATGAATATTTATACATATATCGGTGAATTATTTACAAAAGATATTAAGCATGCAGCACCGGTAAACTAAAAAGATCAATAAACATTGAAAATGATTTAAAACCTTTTGAGCTGTTTGGCATCGTATTCAATAGACCCCGAAACAAATTCCTTTTTAATTCGCAGTTTGTACAAGTTGCCAACATAAGAATTCTGCCTATCATCTTATTTAGATCGCTAAATTTTTCAACGGGATATAGAGATTGATAAAATCAAACCTTTTGTGATATATCAGTTCAAATAATATTACGATGTTTGACAAGTGTAGCTGAGCATAAAGAAATGGACAATATTAGGCTGCAATACAAGATCTGCTCAACCCTCGTGGCATTCCATTCATTATCATATAAATGATAAACCTTGGGCCGATCTTACTCATTCAGTATGGTCCGGCCATTGTTGACAATTGAAGATAACTTGTTTGTTGATGTATGTACATAATGTATGTTTACTAAAGCAGGAAATCTTTTGTCATTAAAGTTAAAGAAGTACAGCTATTAGGCAGATAGAGAGATAGTGGCAGATAAAGCAAAATGACAACAGAAAAACTCCATGTTAAATCCACGCATTTCACCTGAATGCTTTGGAAGATTGTTTCCTCCTTTATAGAGTCCTTTTATCTTCATGTATTTGTTTTAGATTCGAATATCCAACATTGGAGTGTGGGGGTGTAATTGTGTCTCTTTGTCAAAGACTTGTACAGGTTAAAGTGGTTAAAATTCTTTCAAGTTGAAGGTCAAGTTCCCCTCTTGGGGAGGGGGGATTTCTTGTTGCACACCCTATTTTCCTGTAAATTTTGCAAATGGGCTCATGGCAGCTGTAACCAGACAACAGGGGATTCTTGCTCTCTATAGGCACCTGATCCCACCTCTTGAGGCGTGGTCCAGGAAGCCGATCGTATTTGCCAATTCTTTTTTTATGTATTCTATTTAGGACTTACAGAGATGATCCACCTGTTCGTATCTTGCATTTCATGTTATGTCACAGTGAACTGGGCAGCCTGAATCAGGTTATGTTTGTTTGTAGAAAGTAATGCATCTTGATTCATTGGAGATAAGACTGATGCGAGAAAGAAATGGCTACTAGATATATTTGTTTGATGCTTGCACGCTGTTTGCATGTCAACCTGACCAAAGTCCGATTGTCGCAGATTCAACTTTTGACCTTGAGATGTCATCTAAACTTTGACCCTAAGGCTGCGTTCAAGATTGTAGTGGTTAGCCTAGCCCCTAGGATAGAAATCTAGGCATCTTGAACGCACTGTATGAATTAACGCTTGTTATCCCTACATAGGGCTAGCCTAGCGTGCCATACAAATTGTAGCTACCAAGCCCTACGTAGCCGCTATGATCTTGAACCCAGCCCAGTAATGAAAACTTCGACCTTGACCTTCCTCATCGTGCATTAAGTCTCTGTCCAATCCAGTGGTTATGGCCTCTGTTAAAGTTGTGGAAGCCTCACCCTTCCTCAATTTTCAATTTCAGGGACATAAAATGACAAACTCTCCTATACAGGGGACAATCAGCGATATGAATATTGGATATTTCCGTGGTGTAATTACCTGATCTATCATACTAAATTAAGCAATGGTGCCTGTGTTGGTAATAATTGTACCTGGATGGATCGGCGACCAATCGATATTTTGCCAATACAGATGTATATAATACATTTAGTGGTTCTTTACCAAAGAAGTCCCCATTTACCTTTGAAATAAGCTGCGTGCTTGTCAATTACATGCCATTGCTATTGATCCTGTTTTATCTGTAAACCGCAAGTGGACTTTATGTGGTCAATTGCTGAGTATTCGGAGTATTTGGATTGATTGACATTTTTATGTAAAATCCAAACGAACCCTAGATAGGAGAGAGTAGGTCTTTCCTTCACTTGTTTTACTTCAGTTAGATCTTAGAGAAGTTGTGTGGCAAATTGATTTTGCATTTTGACTTTTATTGATCTAGATACGAGGGAAAATAAATTTACATTTCTTTATTATAATATTATCCACAGCTATTACAAAGTACACTTGATAAGTAAAGATATCTACTGTTTTAAATGTCCAAGTAATGTTTGTTTAGTTTACTTCACACATCGTTTGCTCTGTCCCTACAGACAAACAATATACAGCTGAACTTCGATTGGTATCTCGAACACTGATACTTTGAATACCATGGCTATGTCGAAGTGATTCAGAAGTCCCAGCCACCAGTTTTCTTAGTATTTTTACCCTCTATATCTCGAAGCCACAGATATCTCGAATTTTCTTCTTGGTCCCATCGAGTGCGAGATAAAAGGATTCCACTGTATTTTATCTGCACTTTTGCATTTCATGTTGGTGTAAATTGGTTCATGTACATGTATGTACCTTCTCCAGGTGTGACGATCGAGTGATGATCTATACACTGTCCCAAGGGAAATAGAGAGGTGTGACGATCTAGTGATGATCTAGACTCTGTCCCAAGGGAAATAGAGAGGGAGTCAACTTTTGTGTGCTCATGTGGGAGGAAATATTCAAATGCCAACAATTAATTTTATCATTACACTAAAAATGTTGTGTTTTTCCTACCAATTTGTGTGGGGGTTTTTTGGATAGAAAGATAGGCTTTTGATTCTAGGGTGGACGCTAAACATAAAACAACTTGGAATGGCCTTAATCGGTTGTTATAATTGGACTTAGAATTTTTTGGGGTATATTTTGAAATAATTAAGATATGATAGCACTTCCTATGGCTTGTAATGACAAGAATTTTAAAATAATTTTGAAAAGATGATACTTGAGTTAAGTGAGGAGGAATATCCCTTTGGATTTTCTGGTTTATCAGGAAAACTGTTAATTAGGTGGTAATTCTGTGAAATGTGAGAATTTCAAGCGTGAATGACGTAAAAGGAATTGATGTATCTATCCAGTATCTTCACGTTTGTGTAATCAGATCATTTATTTTGCCTCCATTCATTGTCAAGTAAAAGCATCTTCCAGAGATTTCTTGAGTTGAGTTTGGAAAGTTGACAAAGGGTCAGACATATTAATATTGAATTTTCAAGATCGAATTTTGTCACAATTGAAAATGCCCACATCTTGATGTACATCTGCAAGAGGTTTTTAGCAGAGTTGCACTTGGCTATTGTTTTGATGATGGCCAGCGGATGGGCAGGCAGGCATTAACAATTAGATTTCCGGACGATAACTCAAAAAGTTTACAGTCATCAGATTCAATTGAAACTTTGGGATATGTTACATATCAAATGAGAGAGAACCCAGTTGCAATTGATAATTTTTTACTCGTAAATATTCTGTTAATTAAGACATATTGAACAAAAGTTGTTTCATTACGCAAGATCTATAGTAATTTATGATACATGTATAAAAAGATACAGACACATGCAGGCCTCATGGCTCTCCTGCACAGACAAAAACTTTTGAAATATTACCTGCAACTCGGTTATAGCATCCCCAACGCCTTTTGATTTTATATTTAGTGACCTCATTTGCAATTTACCTGGACTGAGATAAAAAACATACAGTTTATCAATCAAATAAGAGACAATACCTCAGGCCCTGAATATCAGTCAGTCAAGCCTGTCAACTGGGCAGCTGAGGTCAGAGGTGTTGATAGCAATCAGTTACAAACTTATCAAACCCTGGTTTCATCTACCACAAAGATAATTTTTTATACTCCCGCTCCGAAGGAGAGGGGGTATACTGTTTTACCCATCCTTCCAAAACAAAATTTTTTCGTTGCATTTTCCTCAGCAGTTACATATCTTTAGTATCTTGCTTTACCTACGTCCCATACCATGCTTACTGAATGTCATCTTCCTGTTAACTGACTTGGTCAATATTCTGGAGTTTTCAGTCTAATTTTGTGAAATAGATACAGTTGAACTTTGGTATCTCGAACACTGATATATTGAATACCATGGTTATGTCAAACTGATTTAGAGGTCCCAGCTACCTATTTTCTGAGTATTTTTACCCTGGATATCTTGAATTCACGGATATCTCGAACTTTGTTCTTGGTCCTATCAAGTTTGTGAGGGGATGTCCCGCCTACATTGTGAGGGGATGCCCCCCGCCTACAATTGTTGAGGGATGCCCCGCCTACATTGTGAGGGGATGTCCCACCTACATTGTGAGGGGATGCCCCCGCCTACATTGTGAGGGGATGCCCCGCTTACATTGCGAGAGTATCCCGCTTTGCAGCACTCTTGTCATTATCTCGCTACTTGTTAGAAAAGAAGATTGCATGATTTTGATGAAATAGAAGTACTCCGGACAATCAAGAGCCGTGAACTCCTGGCTATCACCTGTCCTTGTAGTTACATCTGAAGTTCTTGTCTGTGAGTCAACATCCAGCACCCCACAAAAAATCGACATGCCACCACCCCAGCAAAACTCGAGTCGAACGATCCAGCCACCCAAGAATCGACATCGCAGCAGCCCCATAAACAAACTCGACATGCCTACTATTGCACCAGCCACAAAAAACTTCAACATCCAGGGCACCCACAAAAACTCAGACATCCAGCACCACAAAAACTCGAAGGACCTGTCACTTCATCAAGGAATTTCAAAGTGATGAAAAAATCCATAAAATGAATACATGTATATGATAAATGTACCTCTATATTGATTGCTACACCAGATGGTGTGCTTCACAGATCTTACCTCTCAGTAAAATATGGCTTATCTGCGCACAAAATGTACCGGATGTTTGGGGATGAGCTCATGAATGTTTCTGATATAGATGGTATGTACATTTCTACTAACACAGGTAAGGGGTGGGGTGTAGAGGGTCTTCTCTCCACTACGGATTTATATCTGTGACAGTCGCATGAATCCGAGTCTGGTTACCCCCAGATTGTTCTGATTATTGAACTCTACAAGTTGACTACAACTGTGTGGCGATTCAGAGGAACGGGTACATTAAGTACTGTATGAAAATGTAAGTTCGTAAACTTTACATTTTGAGCACTGAAAAAAGTTATTGTACTCAGAGGAAAAGAGATTTGTTTGGTGAAAATTTGGCCCTGGATCAATATTCTATTGACAACTAGGAGGAAAGCCCCTCACAATGAATTGAAGCAATAGGTACAGAAAATGTACATTCTCAGTCAAGGAAATTTGATTTTCCTTTGTTATCAGGCCTCGTTCGACTCCCAGCAATTTTATCCTGTTCTATTTTATGATTTTTGATTATTTGTCCGAAGTTTACCTTTAAAATTATTGTTATAAGTTTCGACATATTACCTGGTTCATTTGTGTCAAGTATACCCAATACATCACAGACTAGTGCAGTGTATATAGTGATCAAGTTCTCTCCATTGATTTGTTCATGGGAATATAGATTTACAGACCCAGCGTTTGATTTGGGTTTAATCTGCAAAAATTGTGCACTGCAGTACACCTGAGAAATTGACAGATAGGTGTGTCATCCAAAAAAAATCTACTCGGGTTTAAAAATAAAAAGAAATGACATTGTACAACAATGGTGGGTATATGAAGGATCATGTAAATTAACACGTGTGTGATTGATATATGTTATGATTTTTAACTCTGTTCACTGATATTTTTCTTGTAGAATCGAAAGATCATGCGGAAGAGAAAGAGATCGCCACCTACAAAAAACGCATTCGCGAGAGTTGCAGGCCCAGACACAAAGACTTGAGCGTAAAATTGGTCTCCTGAAAACAGAAAATGATTCGCTGGTAGGTAGAGAGTATTTAGGGTACAAATCACTGTATGTTTATACTGTACACATTGGGTAAAGCAAAACGCTGCACTTCGATTATGGTCAGTATGCTTAGTTTGACGTACTCAAGGTTTTTTTTTGGTTCTCATTTGGAATCTTTTGTTTTTACACTTTAACCTATTGTGGAAAAAATTCACTGAAAATGTTGAGAAAAATTATTTAATGTGAATGGCTTTTTTCGTAAATGATTTGATTTTCGTAAACTTAGTAAGATGTTGCGTAAATCCCTGCCATGTTAAAAGGCCAGATATTGGCAGCTCTAAATGGGTTTAACCTTATTTGTGATATTGATAGGCATAGAAGTACAAGGATCAACTTCTAATCTCAAACACTTAACAATGGAGACCAAATTATATAGTTAAAGCTTTAAATGGTTATTAATTTCGTAAAGAAACAGCCTGTTCTCTACTATTTGTGTGTACATTAATATTGTAGCTTATTACTCGTTTGTTATGCTGTTGAAATGGCAATGTTAAAAATGAAAGCTGCAGTTTATATTATTATTGTCTTGAAATATAGGCAGGGTATAATTCTATACATGAAGTTTCATTCTAGTGACAAGTGCACATAGCAAGTACTTGCTTACCAAATGTCAACAAAGATTGCTTACCAAATGTTAACGAAGAAGAAATTAGTGTTCGTGATTGAATTGACTTTTGCACCTCTTATAATCGTCAAGCAAATGATAGTCTAGAATAGATTTTAATTTAACTTCAGTCTATAACATGAAATGTCAAAGTAGATTTTTTTTCGTTATTGATGTGCAAGAAAACACATGATTGGATTGAATCAAATATTTTATTTTCCAATGTATATAAAGCAAATTAATATCATCAAAAGTTTGCCAGATTGGAAAATAATATATATATGATCTATAGTGCACTAAAGTACAAATTAATAAAGGTCAGCTAAAGGGCAGGTAATTGATGGATTAGCAGTGTATAAATTTCCTGGGTGTTTGCCATGAATAATAATTGTAAACATTTATAAATATCTACCTACCACTCTGATTATTTTTTCTTGAAAGATAAAGATTACCTTCAGTATTAGATAAACACAGTATCGTTACATCGATGTTATATAGCCTGCGAACATTGGAAGAGAAGATGGGTGGGTTATGATAAATTAGTTGGATTACTTTGAGGTGGACAGACTGTCAAGGGAAATAACTCTATAATCACACTTTCATGTTTTCTGTCTACCTGGAGACTCCTCTTCTGAATGGTTCATCAGATTTGGTTCGATATTGATGCTAAAAGTTAATTATTTCTTTGATGATTTCCCTTGTCATGTCGTATCCCGTATCAACAGACATCGCTTGTCGCTTGTGATCGGGAAACGAAAGACAATAAATAGTGTAGCTGTAATTAAGTTTAATGGTTAATGATGATGAACTGGATGCTTATATTGTGATGGCCTCTATATCTGAATGGATCCCTCCGTGATAAGTATTAGTTTCATCATTACCTGTCGTTTGTAGAGGATGAACTCTCTTATAAATTACGATGCCAAGTACAATAGAGATTTTTCACACTGAAATTGGGCC
Organism: Ostrea lurida; assembly: GCA_903981925.1. Lineage (NCBI taxonomy): Eukaryota > Metazoa > Mollusca > Bivalvia > Ostreida > Ostreidae > Ostrea > Ostrea lurida. The sequence goes on along the minus strand of CAJDSM010025669.1, from coordinate 2,919 downwards.
CCATTCTCAATGCAAAATAGTAGCTTTTTCCCCCAATTTGTTAACAAAAATTCCCAGTTCTATTGTCTTGGTCTGGGATATTATGGTGGGGAAATGGAATGATTCAAAGTACAAGTTATGAAGTAAAAGATCAGTACTTTAAATGTAGAACAAAATGTTAAGATTTAAAGAAAATTTTCCATAAATGAAGAAAAAATATTTGTTTCAATTGAAATTAAGTGTGTTTTAAGAAAATGTTTTTATGTTTCTAAACTGTCAATTTTTTAAACTTCCCATTTTGGAATTTTTTTTGTTAAAATTCCCAATTCCAAAGGCCCAAGCCCCATTCCCAGATTTGAGTGGAAAATCTCTGCACAATGATAGTCTACACTGCCATTTATAATGCCCCTCTGCAGAATGAATTACAGTTGAACTTTGGTATCTCGAACACTGATATTCGATACCATGGCTTTATGTTGAAACTATTGGAGGTCCCGTCCCTATGGTCTCAGTATTTTTCGCCCTCGTGATATCTCGAATTCACGATATTCGTGAAACTTTTTTCTTGGTCTCATTGAGTAATGTTGAGATAGGTTAGAGACTGTATATTTCTTCTATAAACAGCTGACTCTCTCAATGTCTATCAAATTTCTTGAATTTCCTAAAAAGTCCCTCTCTCTCAATTCCCATTCCCCCCCCCCCCACCTAGATAAAACTGTTAAGCAAATTTACATGTGCTCTTTTAAATTCTCTATATCTCCTATCACTATTTGTTTACAGAGGCCGATAATCACTCATGACCTAATTAGCACGACCCACACCTTCCCAGCATTCCCTGCCATTGTCGTGAAAATACCCTGATAGCTTGCTAATTAGTAACGACACTTCCCCAGGTATCTCATCCTGCCGGGGATGAATGATCTCTTATAAGATCAGCTGCGATCGTTTATTATTCATGAGATGCAACACTAATTTTGAGACCCTAAGGTTCTATATCTACAACAATTAAAGAATTAATAAACATTAGTGAAAATACGTTGTTTCTATATTCATATTTCAGATGAATTAAAGTTTGAAGATTATATAGACATATTACCCGAGAAAACTAAACGATAGATTTTACTACACATAATATGTAAACACAGTTATGTCCAGCTAGTATAAAAATTCTAACCAGTTGATCAAAGTACCAATTTTTATTCTAAAAGTCCTACAGATAATTTTCGATAGATGCTACTTTTAATTGGTGAATGTTAAAACTTCCCTTTGGCGGGCGGGCATGTTGGGGGGACGACTCGCACAAACTCCTGTATTGCTTTTACACATTTCTACTGCTTATCCATGTTATCCAGAAGCATATACATTAGATAGAACTTTCACTAATTCACAATTTTCATAAAGTAATTATTATATACCAAATATTTTCATTTCTCAAGTTTAAATTTGGTTATGCAAAGTAGAAATGGACCTCCAACATGACAGAAAAGGGAAATCTCTTTTTGGAAAAATGACGTCTGTTGTGCAGGTTCTGTAGACTTTGCGTTTTCCCATATTCTTCTTTACCATTGTAAAAGGGCTTTAAAGTAATTTGTTTTTAAATAGGGCAGTATATAAGTTTTATCATTATTCTTAGTAGTACTTTCTGTATTGTATCTTGCATCTTTAATCTTTACCACTTAGCTGTCAGAGAGAGAGAGAGATAAAGAGAGAGAGAGAGAGCACGAATATTTTGACCTTGCTTTCACATGTTATGTAAACCGAGTTGCACAATTTGTGATTTGATGATTTATTGAGTTCACGCCCTGCATATGTTACGAGACACAATGGACAAAATATGATGCTATGTATTGTTATCTCCAAACATGTATTGACCCTGACCAAGAAAGACAAAAAAAAACAAAACGTGTGTCGGTGGTAAAAAAATTTGTCACATGAATCACTTGACAGTGAACATTGAATGTCTAGGGGGCATTATTTTGTTGTTCAAGTCATCAGTACCTGGCCACACATACCACATTGTTCTAATGACCAGTTTACTGTCGTCTGCGACCAGTTTATTGTAACTGTCTGACTTTCCAGAGGTACGAAATTCTGAATGAAAAGGTAAAAATTATTTTCTTTTTGAAATTATTTTCTTCATTTTTACTAATCCTGAATTTAGTCAGATCAGATAACCGGAGGTCCAGCGTGGTGAAGGTGGATGAATACGAATGTGACCTGTAGAACGAGATGTTTGGCATGTTAAAAAAAGACTGAATTTTAAAATGGACACATGCTTTTACTAACAGTTACATATTTTCATCAAGATTTTAAAATTCATTTGTTGATAATGGTTAAAATGTTCATCAGTGATGAGTCTTGTATAGTATGCATGTTAAATACACATCACGAAGAACTTGATTGCTTATTTTCACTATCATCAGAAAGTCGATTTTTACTTTCTTGAAGCCCTCTTCAGAATTCAGCTTGGTTTGTGTATTCAGCTGATAGAGCTATTTACTAATCAGAAACTGGTCACTGGAGCATGCAATAGGGACCATTAGCAGCAATTAGGTCTCCCTTCTTTCAGGGGGAGACATATTGATTTTATACTGTCTGTCCATCTGTCTGTCTGTCACAAAATCTTATGAACGCATCTCTTGTATGGCTTATCAGATAGATTTAAAACTTTGTTCAAAGTTTTATTGCCATTTGTAGATGTGCATTTTGTCGGGGCAGGAGGATCCAATGATTTTCCTTAACGTTATGTTGGATCTAAGAGGGGTGGAGGGTGTAAAAATAGCTTGTGAATGGCTTATCAGACAAACTTGGAACTTTGTAAAATGCNGGGATGGAGGGTGTAAAAATAGCTTGTGAATGGACAATGCTTCATTGCCATTTATAGGTGTGCATATTATTAGCACCCCAGAAGGAGGATCCAATTATTATACCCCCCGCAAA
>CAJDSM010025667.1:697-12859 GCA_903981925.1 Ostrea lurida | reverse complement strand
GTTTAGTTTTTTCTTGCTATTCATACAAAATTTTCAAAGAATGAGAGTTAAGTTTGGTGCGAATGTGATGTGGACCCAATGGTTTAATTCACATAAGGTAAAAGGGAGTCAAAGGAAACATCGTTTAACTGTTTAATTATGTTCAGAATGAACTTGTAATTTGAGAAAAATCTGCATTAAACGGAAAGCATACTAGCATATTTAATATAGTTAAACAAAATTATACCTCGAGCTTTGTTTACATAGCGAAGAATTGTAAGTGTTGTATCTCACTTATAAATCAACAAATAAAGCTTTAATTTTAATGACTATAATATTAGAAATAAACCATGTGAACATTGTTAACATTAAAATGGAAATCTAGAATTTAAATATTTTTAGGTCAAAACGTGTCTATGCTCCTTTAAGGTCCTATCAATGCTAAAACCACTATGTGCAATGCAACCTTGACCTTTTATTAGTGACCTTGGCTCAAGGTCATGACATTTTCTAAAGTCCAGGCAAACAATTTTGTGAAATATTATTCTAATCTATGCACTCAGTGAAATTTAAAGTTATCGTCCGGACAAGGTTAACACGACTATGCATATTGTGACCTTGACCTTTGACTCAAGGTATTGGCACTTTCTATATTCCAATCCATGCACTCAATTAAATGTTAAGGCCCGGCAATAATAAATCCGCTATGTGCATTGTGACCTTGACCTCTGAACAGTGACCCTAACTTAATACCATATCATTTTCTTGTTTCAACGCCAACAATTATTTTAATATTCCAATCCATGTACTCAATTAAATGCTAAGGCCCGGCAATAGTAAATCAACTCTGTGCATTGTGACCTTGACATCTGACCAGTGACCCTAACTTAAGGTCTCATTGTCTTGGGTCAACGCCAACGATTTTTTCAAATATTATTCCAATCCATGCACTCAGTGAAAATTATGGCCTAGGCAATGTTAAGACTACTGCGTGTATTGTTACCTTCACCTTTCACCAGTGACATGGGTGAAATACAATTACATTTTTTTTTGGATCCAAGGCAACATTTCTGTGAAATATTTTTTTTAAAAATGCATGAATTCAATGAAAAGTTGAAGCTCGGACAATGTTAAAACCACTATGTGCATCGTGACCTTGATCTCTGGCGAATAAACCTTTTAAATATAATGAAACATCCTTTAGTCAAGGCCAACAATTCTGTGAAATGTTATTCCCATTCATGCACACAGTGATAGGTTATTACCCGGAGAATGTTAAAATCACTATGTGCATTGTGACCTTGACCTTTGATTAGTGACTTAGTGCAAGACCGTGACACTTTATAGGATCTACAGCAACTTTTCTGTGAAATATTATTTTCAAATCCATGTACTTGGTGAAAAGTTTTGGCCCAGACAATTTTCAAACAAATTTGTGCATTGTGACCTTGACCTTTGGTCAGCATTCAAGGTTATGACATACTCTTTGGTTCAGGCCAACAAATCAGTGAAATAGTCCAATCCATGCTCTCATTATGGCCCTATGAAAAGTTTTGACTCAGATAATGCTAAAACCATACGTGCATTGTGATCTCGACCTTTGACTAGTATCTTGCCACTTTCTTGGGTCCAGGGCAACAATTCTGTGAAATATTATTTAAAAAATCCATGCACTCACTGAACAGTTATTGCCCAGACAATGTTAAGAACTAACATGTGCATTGTGACCTATAACTTTGACCAGTGAACTTGGCTTAAGATCATGACACTTTCTTGAGTATTGGACAACAATTTTGTGAAATATTACTTCAATACACCTTGACCTTTGACCAATAACCCTTACCCAAGATCATGACACTTCCTTGTGTCTTGGGCAACAATTCTGTGAAACATTGTTGAAATTACCGAGGGGTGAGAACTCATGGCCTGGACAAACTATTTCAGCCAGACAACGCAATAACATAATATGTCCCTTCTAAATACGGGTGTATATAAATAGTGCAAGTATCCTATATGTTGTGATCTTCTTTTGTTAACTTTGATTTTTTCATTATTTTTAAATACAAAGCTGGGTATTTACTTGTATATTGGGTGCGCCTCCATTAACCTTTTTTCTATGGTAGTATTGGAGTGAATGGTAAAATGTAAGGCTTGATTAACCAAAGGGATGGACCCACAAAAGGGATATGAGCCCCCATTCTTACATGTACGATTAGATAAATTGAAGAACATGTTTGCCCTTTGCAGTAAGTGAATCAGACACTTATCTTGCAAATATGCATGTGGGGGTTCAATCATTAGCGACTTTCAACTTATCCTCCCATTCCGTTATTGGGGGAAAATCTCAAACACCCAATAATGCTACGTGTTTGTAGTACGCACTTTATGTTTTTTTTTTTTCAATCCACTAATCTAAATACCCGAGTTTGAAACAAAATATGATGTTCCTTATCCACATTTGCTTAGACTATGCTTCGAAAACACAACTTTGATCGCATATTTCTATAATTAAAAGTGGAATTCGGATCGAAATATATGACAGCATTTTATTCAACCCTTTGTTTTCTTGTTTGAGGGAAATCAGTGCACTGATATATTTTCAACGGTTTGCATATTTGTTGCGCGATTGTCGTATATGGCTTTTCAACACTTTACACGATCAATCTTCACGATGAAATAAAGAGGAGGCTTTGTAACATTATAAAAAGTTGCTTTTTTAACAAAAATGGAAAAAGGAAATATTCGTATCTAGTGATCAGCCATTCAAATAAGTATTTTGTTAAACTCCACTCTGATTATACAACACAAGTACCTGAAGTTGATATTAAGCAATGCTGGAGTTCCTCATTGACAATATATTTGTAGTTTTTGGCAATCGGGTCTAACCAACAGTCTGTTGGAATTCCAATGGGCACAAATTGTGCTCCTTTGTTAGCTGACCTGTTTTTGTATTCTTATGAGGCAGAATTCATTCAAAACCGTCTAGTACATGGCAAAAAGAAATCTATAGCAGTGGCCTTTAATTGACATTTCAAATATTGACGTTTTATCTATCAATAATAATGCTTTTCACTCACATGCCAGTTCAATATATTCCAGCGAACTAGAAATGAAGGACACTACAGAGTCTTCCATGTCTGCTTCGTACTTGGATATTTTATTGAACATTGACATTTAACGACAAATTTATGACAAAAGGGACGATTTTAGCTCTCCGTCGTTAACTTCCCATATTTATGCAGCAATACTCCATCATCGCCTGCATATTGTATGTATGTCTCTTCAACTTATTCGATAAGCCAAAAGCTTGTTCTGTGTATGATCAGGTTTTTTGAATCGAGGCAAGCTACTCCAGAAACAGCTTGTTATTGCGGGGGGTTTCAACAGTCACGTTTAAAGGCAGCATTTCGTAACTTCTATGGTCGTTATAACAATTTAGTTTACTAGTATGGACCTACCATTGACCAGGTCTTCCAACAATCCGTAAGGTATCCTATGGGCCCTAATTTGTGCCCCCTTACTTGGCAGACTTATTTTTGTATCTCATATTGAAGCAGAATTTGTACAGAAACTGTTACGCGGGGAAAAAAACTTGCCCGTGTCCTTCAACTTACATTAGGTAGATAGCTGATGTGCTATCATAACAAATCATCATTTCACAATTTATGTCCATTTTGATATATCCGAAGAACTCGAATAAAGGACACCACAGAATCTGAACATACTGCTTCATATTTGGATATTTTACTTAACATTGACTCTAAATGTGCGACTGACCAACTTACATTATATGATAAGCGTTTTGATGACTTTGACTTGTGCAATCGTCAACATTTCTTTTCTATGTAGTAATATACCACTATCACCTGCTTGGTGTGCTATATATCTCCCAGTTTGATTCAGATACGCAAGAGCATGCTATGCGTATGCGGACTTTTTAAAGCTGAGCCAAACTACTAACAAAAAAGTGATGCTGCAGGGTTATAACGAACTACGTTGTAAAGTCAAATGCAATTATTCCGCAAATTCTACTGGTCGCTTATATATGACCTTGTTTGCGATTACAAATTATCAACTAAGTCAGTATGCTTGGACTGATTTGTTATGTCATTGACCCTTATATGTTTAGACTGTCATTTTCAATACTTAGATTTGACTACGGGTTAACCCTTTCTAAACTTTTTTCGATAGGGCTCGACTAAGGGTGTGACTCGGTTCAGCAGAGGATGCCTACTCCTCGCATGGCACCTGATCTCTACCTTCGCTTTTTGTCGCGGCAGGTCACGTTGTTGGCCCTACACAGTTCGAATTTGTATATGTTTTTAGGGATTTTGATTTACGGGTTTGACACAATGTTAAACTTCGCTTTTGTATTTGAGTCCCTAAATGCTGTCTGCTGTGATTTCATTAAGCCATTAGTTAAGGCGTTTTTCACACACCTTGATTTGACTCCGGAATGATCCGCTTTACCTGATGAAGAGACTATGGGCTCACGGTTGGTGTGGACGGTTCAACAGGATGCTTACTCCTCTCCTTGGCACCTGATCCCACCTCTTCTGTGTACCAGGGGTCCGCGTTTGACGGTATTGTGGTATTCTGTTTTGGACTTACGAGGATTTTTATGTTCGTTATCTTAATCTTTGCCTTTTAGCATAGGCAAAAATCTCTGCAGCTTTTCATTCTGCACTCTGACCCCGACGCTTCTTTAAATGCATTACCTCTCTAAAATGTATAAAAAATAATTTATGCAAGCGCACTACATTCCGAGGTGAAGGAAGATTAACTCACATTTTCAAAAAGGTTTATAGAGTGAATTTTTAAAGTTTTTAATTTTGAAAACCCCGTATTGCTTAAAATTTCAACCACATCAAATGTCTTCTTGTGTAGCATTCCAACTTACCGGTAACTCACAACATTAGAGCATGACAGACATTTTAAGAACATATTTTGAATATGTAGAAAAATCAAGAGCCCACAGGCCTTGACGTCACCTGAGTATCATAGCCCACACAGGAAGTCTCATATTTGCATTTTTAAGTCTCAATACGGAGTCTTTTGTTTACAAGTAACATCTTTCAAAATTGGCATACGATTCCTAGTTCATATACAAATAGATTATCATTTCAATCTCACAAGATAGTTCAAGAATTTTAAATGAACCACTACCGGTACTTTTAATTTCCAGTGAGCTTGACCTTTGGACCCAAAATTCGATAAAGAACATCTTTTTCTCATGAGTAGTATATATGCATGATATAGTGACTCTAGGTGGAAAGGTAATGCTCTAGAACGTAAACCATATTGCTACTTTGAATGTCAAATGCACTGACATTTGGACCCCAAATTCAAAAGTGAACATATTTGTCCCATGAGTTAGCCCATATGTATGATATAGGACTCTAGGCAGAATGGATAATGCTCTTAAAGGAGTTTATCACGAGTTCAAAAATTTCGTTATTTTTTTGATATATCAAAGAAAAGATGCTTTTTAAAATCATTCATCAAGTTTATTTGTGTCAAAAAGCTATATTTTCAAAGATATAGCTTTTCAAAGTTTTGAATTTCCGAATATGCTATTTTAATCGGCGATTTACCGCGCCATTACTGTGTCGTCATAGGTGTCAAATGGGACACTTGTTTTGTTTAGATAAAGCGACCAATTATCACGCCTGAAGACCCCGTTACGAACAAATTATCGATAATAGGATTTTAAACAGATATAATATGGTGTATGTGCGGCATTGGTTTTTTCAACAATTTTTGGTCTGAGAAGGGGTTCGTTTTCCCCAGGTGAAAATCGGGTCATGAGTAGTGTTTCACTCGGAGAATTATCGCTTGCTTTGATAACTTACAATACTGTGAATAATTAAATTACCAAAGTATCTTGAAACAGCCAATCATTTTTTAAATCGGAAATATTCTTAACCACGTATAAGCATATATGCATGTACACGGGGCCGTTTGCAGGGTGCTAAAATCAACAAAGTGAATCAGCACGTTTTTTTGTTTTACGAAAGACATTGTATATAGACTGCGCTTGCCACTGATAGTGTTCAATATCAAATGCTTTTCTTTTCACACATCTTATGAGTGAAATCAATTAACAGAAAAGCATGAAAAAAATGTCCGATGTTGAAAATATTTTGGATTTTACCTCTTGCTGAAAACACCATATTTCACCTAACTGGTACTCCAATTTCGCACTTCCCTGAGAACGAGTCTTGATTTCCACGTGTCTTTTGCAGTAAACGACTGACTTGTTACTCATCTTACTTCATGCAACATGTATTGGATTTGTTTTTACAGACAGAGCTCTAAATAATTCGGCACTCAAACATACTCCTTTTGACAATTAACGATGGTGTTTATATGACCTTATATCGTACATTCGTATTATCACCGGGCACTGCTGAGTACCACAAATTAAACGATAGTTTTATATTTTTAATTTTATTTTATAAAACTTTCGACTATTTCTTAAGTTTTCTACAAAGGAAATAATCGAGTCTGCTTAAACTTTTATGACAAAATATCGTGTTATGCTGAAATTAACATGATTACATGTGTATACATGTAGAGGCTTCGCTATCGTCGCTACTTGTAGGCGTATTTTCTTCGTTATTATTGACTGCTAGAGGTTCAAACATGAAGATCGAATGTTCATTACTAAAGGTATTTCATCGGATGTCATTAATTTCCTCTCTCCATGTTTAGAGTTGATTTATTACCGTTAAACTCGAAGCGTTCACGATTAATCCTACGGTTCATCTGTTAAAACTTTTGACATCTATGACGCGTATGGACGCGACAGTGACCACGTGACCCGCTATCTCATTCACAAAAATTGGACTGCGAGGACCCTAACTTTGAGGCGTATTTACAACTAATTACGCTTTAATTGCATTTAATTACTGTGATGTGTTTTAGATTAATTAATTAGAAAGTTAATTATGGCCTTAATCTAGAAAAGTTTGAAGTCCGTATAAAATCCTTTAAGCGTAGACACAATCATTATTACTTCATGTCCAGTGGCTTGACCTTTGCCTTCTGGACCCCAAATTCAATAGAAAACACCTTGTCCCATGGGTAGACCTTTATTGCACGTATGGCGAGTGGCTAACACTAAAAGTCTGGGAACTGTTCTGTCTACAGACGGGGTGGAACAACCCGATTCCAAGACGAACAACAACACCCCCCCCCTTTCCAACTTGTTTGCAATCATAAGTAAAGGGGCCTCCTGCTCATTTAAATATTCATTTAGTTTCACATATATAAAAGTTATTTTTGAGTATGTTATTTTATTATTGTTTTACCGTCCCACTCGAGAATATTCACTCATATGGGACGTCACCAATGCGGTGATAGGGCTGCGAAAATTTAAGGTCCTCATTATCGGCGCTCAGGGCCTTTGAGGCAGGGAGGGACTTTTTCGTGCCACACCTGCTGTGCCACAGGCCTTGTTTTCCGGGTCTCATCCGATGAACCCCCCATTCAGTCGCTCTTACGACACGGAAGGGATGCTGGGACCGTATTCTGACCCGGACCCCACGGGTCTATTAAACTATTGAAAAAAATGCTTTCAAATGTTTTACACACTATGTTATTCAGTTTTCCTCACCCACTGGCCTTCTGTTTCACATCACCTATGGCATTTGTTTCTCTCAGAATATGCGTGTTGAGAGAAGAAGATTTTGAAAATTGATCATGTTGGGCAAGGTTTTTGCCACGGTCCCAAGGCCCCAGGGTGCAAGAGACAGACATTTACAATATGTGCCCTTGTCCCAAAGATTGCTTCATACAAATTTAAAAAGATTGGAACTGGTGGGTTATCAAGAAGTTAAATAATGTTCAATTGTTAACAGAACATTATGTACCAAAATCGGCCCCGCCCTGGGTCAGAAACCCCTACCCAGGACCACAAATTTACAATTTTTGGAAAGGCCTTCCTGCTCTACATCACTATACATTTGGGTTTATCTCAGACATGTGCGGTTGTAAAGAAGAAGATTTTTGAAAATTGATTTAAAGTGATTAAAATGTTACTTCATAGCTAATATTTCAGGTTACACGTTGACAATATACAGTACTGCTTGCTTTCGTTTGTTATCAGACTGATGTACATTGATAAATATTGAAATTACCTAAGTCACTGTTGATATCAAATGTCATATACATTTAGATGTTAACTCGGCAGTGAGGGGTTACTTGAGTTCAATGAGCAGGATTGTACTATTGATTTATCATTTTTGACAACTGTGTAACACAGTTATCCCCATCACTAGCTAATATAGCTAAAACACATACATAATCTTATGTACAACAATGTCACACACGCTCCTCTATCACAGGAAAAACATACGACAGTCAAAACTGCCATTAGCATTCATTGTATTATACTGGTTTTCCAGTATTTTGTGCATCTCGACTTGTAGAGTAATGGTGATCCGCACTCCTTGAACGCACGTGATTTACGTCCATGTATTTTGCAATATCTGATTTCAGAAATGAAATTTCTGTGTTTGCCGTAATTGGTAGACGATCAATTCCCTTTTCACAAATAAAACCCCTAATATACCCTTTCCTCTGCCGAGATGCGGAAGTAATTGCTTGGAGTTTTCCCTCTATTTCTGTTGGATATGGGCGGGTTTTTCTTCATCTAGAAGTTCCATCAGTACTGGAAGTACACCTGAAGCTGGATTGTCGTTCTGTTACGGACAATGCATGATGGTCAGCTGGAGAAAACAGAGGATCTTGTTAGCAGTTTCGTTCATTGAGTTCTTATGCCAAACGATATTGCAACACTGATAAGATGAATACGATTCCAACCGAAGGTTGCGTATCTAGAAATTCTGGGGTTTCCCTTCTTCCTCCCCTCCGCTGTTCGCCTGTTCCTGTTTTCCTGGTTACTTCTCCTTCCAATATTCCTGTTCCACCTGCTACTTTTTGTTTCACAACAGTCTGATAGTACAGAATAGGGTCTCCAAAATCACTGAATCTTTTAACCGTTTTTAGGGTCGGTTCTCTTCTTCGGTCCTCTGGCTTTTGTATCGGTAGTTCATGTCCTCTTATGGCAAAAATCTCTTTTATTTCGCCCCGGTTCATGCATGGAATAGTGAAATTCTTCACCAACCGCTATTAGTCCCCAGTCTGTTCGATAAACAATCAAAACCTCGTCTTGTTAGAAGTAGATAACGTGGATCCTTTGATAAGTCATCCCCAATGGCTGCTTCCCTTTCTCCAGTAATTCTTCATGTGGTCTTTTTCTTTCCTTTTCAAATCTTTTGTCAGAAGATCATCTTTAGGTTCCAGTCACGAAGTAGTCATGCCCAATCCTCTTCTACCTCCCCTCTACCCCCTTCCAGTGCTAGTTTTGTCTGTGATTCATTCTTAAATGCGTCGACAAAACCACTGTAACATCATTATAATTAAACTTTGCAAGGCTGCCTCATTAAAGTAAAAGGATTTTCCAGCATCATGATAATATCTTCAGCATTCAAAAACTTCACTGTGTGATTCCTGTGGATTCCTTCTTACACTATTTTAGCAATAAGCTCCATTCGTTGAGTGGATTTTTTTGGGAGGATTTCAATTTCTTCATGTTAGGCCATTCCTTTGGAATCTTTTTCAGCCCATCTTTGTTTATCATTGCAATGTCAAAAATGCGTTTCTTCTAGATTCAGACACAAACTTTCTAATGGAGATTCCTTGAAACTTTGCAGGAATAATTGTCCTGTCTATGGTATTGTTACCCAGGTAGAAATTCTATTGTGAAACAGATCCTGCAATCTGGTCATTAAGGCTCTCTTTTTACCTGTGGAAAGAAGAAATAGGATTTGACATTGCTTATTCTCTACTTTGAATTAAATGCTGCATTTACAGTGTCATTATGTAATATTAATTCCCAGTTACCCCGGCAGTGCTATTCAAATTCATATGATAGGAGTACAAAAACAAATTGATGTGGTATGACGATAAACATACATAGTTGCAGGATGTATGGAACATACACGTGTGTATGCAATCATATTTTAAAGTATGTGTGACATCAGTATCATTTAATTTTAATTCACGTGATCACCTAGCGGATCCATTCTCATTGTTTAAAACACCTTTTAAGAATTGAGGTGATTTTTCATCACTACCCTGAACAACAACTAAAGTCTAATGGACTTGTTTTGTTGTTCTATATATAAAATTAAATGATAAAGAAATAAATCTTACATTTTTTTCGGGTGATATGCGGTCATCACCGAGAATATCAAAAATAGAAAAAAAAGGCTCATTATAAAATTCACAAAAACATTAACGTCAAATTTATTGTTTGTAATACATTAGTAAAAACTATTTGAGAACCATACTTTCAGTCATTTGAAACTTTGGGCTTCAAATTCACACAGTTAAGTGTGGCGCTATATTACCCAGGGAGACCCGCTTGGTGAAATCAATTTATAAACAAGCCGAAAAGTGTGAAATGCTAGATCAGAAAAAAATTGTTGTGGATGAAAAGCAGATGATATGTTTCAAATATTTTTAAATGAAACTTTCAAATTCACTCTATTTTGTCAAAAAATGCAGTTTTATTAGAACGCGGTTTGAAAAAAAAAATAATAAAACCCCTGAGGGAATCCAAACCATGATCCAAAATCGAATAGACAACGTGCTAACCTACTGAGCCACTAAGCAATGCATTTTTTGAGAAGAATTGACAAATAACCCTGATAATGATATTTTCATTCATCTTTCAATAGGAAGTCAGCCATTATGACTGTATATAGTACTACCATACAAAGCTATGTCGAGGAATACGGTACATCTTTACAAATATTATTTTGTGAAGTTTATGAAAATCTTACCTCTGGTTGCCCAACTGGTGCACTTTTGCTAAATTTACATACTCTATCACATTTTACAAAGGTGTAGGCCCACAAAGGGTAAAATCGGCCCTGTAAAAATGGTACATGTAATTTCAACAAATTATTTCTGCACAAATGATAGCCTAGGTATGATAGTTTGTCAGGATGGTAAATTTTTGGGAGTTTTGCATTGTTATAAAGAGCAGATATAGACAAAGAAAGTTTTATCAAAACTTGAACCTTTAAACTGACAAAGAATAAAATTGGTTCAAGCTTGTGCTCTATATCGAGTTTACGTTTTTAATCACAAAATAAGGCAATTTTAAGCAAATCCTTATATTTTATGATATTTCATTTTTGGGACATTAGATCTTAGATAGTGGGAAATTTACACGATATCAGATACCTTTATAACTTTGTACCAGAGCGACTAAAGGAGGTATAATGTGAATGAAAGGAAATCTGACTAAATATTGATGTAAGATTTTAATTCTATCCGCAGCAAACAGCTTTCAAATTTCAAATGGCCATGTGCGGTGAAGTGCTGGTCATTTTAAAAGTGGCGACTAAAGTAGTTCTGGCTTTACAAAGTTAGTTCGCAGATAAGGAGTATCCCTGAAATTCTAAGGAATTTATGTGTTCAAACCTTAAAATCTTTTTATATTACTCATTAATAGTTTAATCTAATTATTATGAAAGAAAATGTGTATGATGCCATCTTCTTATAGATGTCAGGCATACAAACAGAGTATATGTTAATATCAGAAAATCTCACATTTATAATAATTTTTGTTGAATAAAATTTAATAAATAAAATGACAAATTTTACATGTTAACAGTTTAGAAAAAAACTGCTTATTTGTAAATATGCATCAAAGTAATGTGCATATAGAGGAATTGCCACCATAGGAGTTATTGCTCGATCTTCACAATATTTTTTGCGTTATAAATAATTTAAAATTATCTATGAGAAATAGCAGTGATTTCACTATCAAAAGTTTGCCAGATTATGTATTATATCCAGTGAGTGAAACTCCTTACGAATTTCGTATTTCATCCTAAAATATGGCAATTTTACGCAAATTCTTGTATTTTATGATATTTCATGAACTTGAATCTCCAGGATCTTAGATATAACAATGCAAAACTCCAAAAGTTTTACCATCCTGATAAAACTCTCATACATAGGTTCATTTGTGCAAGAAAATATTTTTTTGAAATTTCCTTTAATTTTTACCATTTAACAGGGCCATTTTTCACCCTTCGTGGACTACTCCATTGAATTTCTATCAAAATGTTTTCTATACTGTGGAATCATTTTAATTCGTGG
>CAJDSM010025666.1:10397-31604 GCA_903981925.1 Ostrea lurida | reverse complement strand
CAACGGCGACTATATGCTTCCCCAAATTTTCGAGGAGCATAAAAATCTTTGAAATCCTTTTAAAAAATTTCTCCAGAATTGAGAGGACATGTTAATCATTTTGATATTGAGTCATTCTTATGTTGTGTGGATTCAAGTTCAGCAAGTCACAACCCCACAAGGTTAGGTTGAGGTCTTATTATGGGGTAAATATTTGTCATAGGATTTGGAAGGATATAAAGATCTTTTTAAAATGTTGTGGAAGATCACCAGGGCCAAGGTTAATGAGGTGAGCATGGTGGCCCAAGGGCCTTTTCTTAGAAAGCCTTCCGAGTTTGTTACAGTATATGGATGGTATGCAGATTTCTTCTAATGCTGCACTGTAAATTTCAGTGGACTGACCCAGACCAGTTTGGCACTGTGTGGAGTGTGTTGTCCACCTCTATGAACTTGGCTGGGACAGTGGGGCCAATAGTGACCACTCTTCTGGTGACCAAACTAGGATGGAGGTACTGCATCCAAATAGCAGGTACATGTCAACAAAGGGAGCAGCTTGTGTAATGTCTGTCTGTCTGTCTGTCTACACACAGAGGGAGTACCTTGTGTATTGTCTGTCTGTCTGTCAACACACAGGGAAGCACCTTGTCTGTATGTCTGTCTGTCAACACACAGGGGAGCACCATGTGTATTGTCTGTGTATGTCTGTCACAACACAGAGGAGCACCTTGTGTATTGTCTGGTCTGTTCTGTGCAAACACCACAGAGGGAGCACCTTGGTGTATCGGCGTCTGTCTGTCTACACACAGAGACGGCACCTTGTGTATTGTCTGTCTGATCAAAGAGCACCACAGGGGAGCACCCTTGGGTTGGTGTAATTGTCGTGTCTATCAATATCACACAGGTGTGGGAGCATCCTTGTGTGTTTATTGCATCTGATCATGATCATGGTCTGATCTACCAACACAGAGGGAAAGCAACCTTGTGTTATATGTCTGTCTGTCTGTCGAACACATCAGAGAGGGGCCGCACCTTGCCTTAAAGTATTGGCTTTCGTTCTGTTCCAGATAACACAGAGGAACGCACCTGTGTATTCGTACTGTCTGTCTGTCTACACACCAGAGGAGCACCTTGTTGATAATTGTTCTAAGTCTAGTCAAGCACAACATGTGGGCTTTTAGCACCTTGATAGTATTGCTGTCGTAAATCTGTCATGTCTACACACAGAGCGGAGCAACCATTTAGTCGTATTGTCTGTCTGTCTGTCAACCACACGAGAGGGAGCAACGTGGTGTATCAGGTCTGTCGTGTCTGTCTACAACCGAGAGGAGACCCTTAGTGTATTGTCTGTCAGTCAACACACAGGGGAGCGACCTTTGCTGTATTAGCATGTCTGTCTGAGCTGTCGGCTGTCTTACACACAGAGTGGAGCACCTTGTTGTATCCTGGTCTGTCGTGTTCTACACACAGAGTGGAAAAGCACACTTTTGTGTATAGATTGTCTGTCATGTGTTCTGTCAAACAACACAGTTGGTGTTAGCACCCTGTGATATTGTCTCAAAGTCTGGTTGGTAAGCAGGCAGCAGAAGGGAGCAACCTTGTGGTATCGGCTACTGTCCTGTAAACTGTCAACACACAGGGAGCACCTGTGTATTAGTCTGTATGTCTTGATCTACACACAGAGGAAGCAGCCTTGTGTATTTCTGGTTGTCACTGTCAAAACACACAGAGGAGAGCACTTTGTGTAGGTTGGTCTGTCTAACATTCGGAGCACTGGTGGCGTATAACACACAGGGGGACCTTGTGTATTGCTTCTGATCTATCAAACACACAGGGACACCTTGTGTATTTGCTGTCTCAAAAAGGAGTCTTTTATCTGTCTGTTGTCTACACACAGAGGACACCTTGTGTATTGTCTGTCTGTTCATGTCAACACCCACAGAGGAAAGCACACTCTGCTCCCGTACCTTGTCTAGCTCATAGTACATGTCTGGTACTTGTACTACACAGCAGAGGAAGCACCTTGTGTATTGTCTGTCTGTCATGGTCAAAACAACACAAGAGGAAAAAAGCAAAACACATTGTGTATTCGTACTAAGCCCTTATCATATACACACTATAGGAATGACGGCGTTGGTAAGGTATCATGATCTTGTCTGTCTGTCAACACACACAAACAGAAGAAAACAACCTTGATGATACCTTGTAACCATCTTGTGTCTGATTTTCTCAATATCACACTAGGGTGTTTAAGTACCTATGTGTAATTATGTCTGTCTGTCTAGATACACACCGAAAACACCTTATAGTGTAACCTTGTGTATTGTCTGTCTGTCTGTCTATCAACACTCAGGGGAACACCTTGTGTATCGTCTGTCTGTCTGACTGTCTACACACAGAGGGAGCACCTTGTGTATTGTCTGTCGGTCTGACTGTCAACACCCAGGGGAGCACCTTGTGTATTGTCTGTCGGTCTGACTGTCAACACCCAGGGGAGCACCTTGTGTATTGTCTGTCGGTCTGACTGTCAACACCCAGGGGAGCACCTTGTGTATTGTCTGTCGGTCTGACTGTCAACACCCAGGGGAGCACCTTGTGTATTGTCTGTCGGTCTGACTGTCAACACCCAGGGGAGCACCTTGTGTATTGTCTGTCGGTCTGACTGTCAACACCCAGGGGAGCACCTTGTGTATTGTCTGTCGGTCTGACTGTCAACACCCAGGGGAGCACCTTGTGTATTGTCTGTCGGTCTGACTGTCAACACCCAGGGGAGCACCTTGTGTATTGTCTGTCGGTCTGACTGTCAACACCCAGGGGAGCACCTTGTGTATTGTCTGTCGGTCTGACTGTCAACACCCAGGGGAGCACCTTGTGTATTGTCTGTCGGTCTGACTGTCAACACCCAGGGGAGCACCTTGTGTATTGTCTGTCGGTCTGACTGTCAACACCCAGGGGAGCACCTTGTGTATTGTCTGTCGGTCTGACTGTCAACACCCAGGGGAGCACCTTGTGTATTGTCTGTCTATCTGTCTGTCTGTCTGTCTACACACAGGGGAGCACCTTGTGTATTGTCTGTATGTCTGTCTACACGCAGGGGGAGCACCTTGTGTATTGTCTGATGTTATGTCTGTGTGTCTGTCAACATATGGGAGCACCTTGTACATTGTCTGCGTGTCTGTTTGTCAACACACAGGGGAATGGATTATAAAGTGTGAACATTTGTGGTACTTTACAAACATTTTATATACAAAGTACTGCAGTGAAGGCATAGTGGGTCATAGTCACAATTTTTCAGCTGACAGAGAGCAAATCACAAGACTTACAAATCATTGTCGTGAGCTCGTAAAAAGCGACACGAGCTTCGCTTGCTATCAGTGCTATGTAGTGTGTCATGCTGTCGTTGTCGTGTTTTAGGAGTGCTGTCTATTACTGTGGGGTTTGTTTGCCTACTCATTGTGAAGGACAAACCTGGAACTAACGTCAACAAACGAAAAGACACTGACAATAAGAAAAAAGGTATGTTAACAGTATTTTTAGCTCACCTGAACCAAAGGTTTTCAAGTGACGCATATTCCTGATCGCCTGTTGTCCGTCGTCTGTCTGTCCGTCCTCCGTCGCTCCGTAAATACTTTTCACATTTTCGACTTCTTCTCCAGAACCACTGGAATGAAAATTCAATCAAACTGGGGTACAAATCATCCTTGGGTGAAGGAGATTCAAGTTTGTTCACAATGAAGGACCAGGCCCCCATCAAGGGACAGATAATCACGAAATGCAAAAATAGGGTGGTGTCATTTAAAAATTCCTTCTCAAGAAACCACTGGGCCAGAAAAGCTGAATTTATATTGAAAGCTTCCTGATATAGTGGAGATTTAAGTTTATTCAAATCATGACCCCGGGGGGTACGATTGGGGCCCAATAGGGATCAAAGTTTTACATATGATAATATATAGGGAACTTTTAAAAACTCTTCTTCTCAAGATCCCACTGGGCCAGAAAAGCTTTCTGATATAGTGGATGTTCAATTTTTTCAAATCATGACCACCCAGGGTAATGTGGGCACATAAGGGATCAATTATTTAACATGCCAATATATAAGGGAAATCTTTTTAAAATCTTCTTCATTGAACCAGACGAGTGAATATTTACCTGAAGCTTCCTGATATGGAGTAGACATTAAGTTGTTTAGATAATGCCACTCCCTCTGAGGTTGGGTGGGCCACAACATAGATTAAAGTTGCTACTATGCTACTTCTAGTGAGAACTATGTTTACGTGGCGATTAGCCATGGGCCTCTTGTTATCATACTGAGTATATACAGGAAAGGGAAATGTCTGAAAGCAAAAATTGAATAGATATTGATGTTCAAGTTATGAATGAGATAAAGTCAGAAGACAGATGTTAACTTTGTAATTCAGAAACTTGTAGTCCAGCTAGCAAGCTAACCTTTGATCCACTTACCTTGTTCTCCACACAAAATAAAAAGATCAAAGGAATTAATGTTAACCAACTTATTCACGTGTGAGAAAATTTCTTGGGTTTCATGAGAACATCATCGTCATGAATATTTCTCGTCACGAACTGGTCCTTAAATGTCTGTCTTTCTACTACAAAACGGCTCAATCACAAAATTTGATCGCCGCGAACAAGTTTACCACAGGTGAATTGCAAAATAAAGTAGCCACAAATAATAGCTGGTTTACAGTATTCATATTTAGATCAAGTTCTCTTGAAAAATCTACTACAAAAAGACTCGAGTACGAAATTTAATCGCCAGGAACCAGTTTACCACAGGTGAATTGCAAAATAAAGTAGCTGCAAATTATAGTTGGTTTACATTAATTCTAATAAGATTGGTTTCATAGCTTATATTTTACAAGAACTGTTTAAAAATAGATGTTGAATAAATGTTTGTGAATGGTATGGAGGATTATGTGATGATGTGTAATTCATATGATAATCTGCTCTTTATTTCAGAAGATAAACAATCAGATTCGATTGTATCCCGTAAGGATTTGTTGTTTTTGCCTGGTTTCCTTGGCATCTGTTTGTGTTACCTGGTAACAGCCTTGATCTTACATGGTGTCTTACAATGGTCACAGCTTTTTATGGTGCAAGAAAAACACCAGTCTGTGTTGACAGGTGAGGAATACTATTATAAATTACCAGATACATGTCATCTTCGCTAGCCAAGGGTGACAATCCACAGCGTTTCTCTTTTCTTGATCCGCCAAGGATGAAAATAGAAACGCTGTGGATCGTCACCCTTGGCTAGCGAAGATGGATACATGTATTAAAATTGATTACACATACAGTCGAACCTTGTTATCTTGAACTTGATGGGACCAAGAAAAAAGTTCAAGATATCCGTGAATTCGAGATATCGAGGGTAAAAATACTAAGAAAATAGGTGGTTGGGACCTCCAAATCAGTTCGACATAACCATGGTATTCGAGATATCAGTGTTCGAGATATCGAAGTTCAACTGTATGCAATTTATAGACTAAAATTTTAAGTACATTATGTAATTAAGATAGGCATGATACATATATAATTGTAAAACTGTCCAATACCACAAGTTCTGGCAGAGAAAAGTAATGGCAGTATGTATGTTATCTCATGGTTTTAAACATTTTTTTGGGTCTTGAAATGATTGTTTTTGAAAACATCAATACCACCAAATATAGTTGTATAACTCCTGTCCCACTCCAATCTGTAGAGCAAGGTCTATCTTTTAAAAAGAAAGGGAAGAACAAGTCCAAATAAGAAGATGTCCAAATCTATGAAATAATTTTTACGCGGAATATTGAATTAGATCAATTTTAGCTCTGACATCTGAGCTCAAAACTTGGAGAGATTCTCTGATCAAAGTTTGCCCATTATCTGTCTGTTGCCCATAAATTGTTCACACTTCCTTCTTCTCTTGCTGCAGAACTTTAACTTGGGGGGGGGGGAGATTGGGAATCGATGGGTTCATTTAAAGCCAGGTATAGACTTTACAGTGCAAATGAGAATTTTTGAAAATGCAGAACCAATAGTTTTGGTTTTAGAATCAATAATTTACACTCGGCTCTAATGAAGCAAAAAAGATGTAACAAATTGAACTTAGATATATAACTTAAAAGTCTGTTGCTATGTGTATGCAAATGTAATTATGTCGTCACAAACATACGTTATGATTTGAAACACGAGCTACAATGCAATGGAGATACCATACATAGCTAAGATAGTTTTACACTCAATTTCTGTTTATGTATTTGAGTGAAAAAGACTTTAATAATACCAAAATTCAATCTTAGGTGAAAATTAATTATACTTCTTAATAACACAGGGTTTTGGTTGTAGCCTTTTAACCTCATCCACATGCACGCTTCTGGCAGATAAATGCATCGATTTGATGCAATTTTTGTGTTGATCCACGTCCAAGTCTTCTTTCCGGTTGCGATGATGAAGGTTCAAGTTTGTTCATACCTCAAGCTCCATATCTGGGTGGGGGCTGCAACAGGGGCTTAAAACTTTACACATGGATATGTATTGACAATCTATTGATTCCTCTCTGACAAAGTGTGTAAGCAACTCCATGTGATGGTGCCAAGACAGGGCCACAATGGAGAATTCAAAGTTTCAACTTCGTTCTAACCATTACTTCTTGGCCCAAGTGGGGGTTTACAGAATCACGTAGGAATACATGTATATAGTCAATCTTATCCAGGACTGAACCACAGTAGGGGTTAATGAACTACGTAGGAATATCCATAATGGCACCACAATAAGAGTTAAAAAATTATGTAGGAATATATCGTCAATCTTATCTAGAATGGGACCACAGTATATACTAGTACTATATCTAGTTAACATGTCTGTTTAGAAAGTACAGCTGCTCAGGTGGTTGATGCGGCCATTGGGCCTCTTGTTTGATTTCAGGAAGTGGTTTCCTGAGTAGCGTGGATATTGGCGGATTTGTTGGATCATTTGTAGCTGGATACCTGTCGGATTACATGGTATCCAAGGTAACATGGCTTGGTTAAAAAAAATTGTAAACATGCAACATTTCTTTCATTTACATGTACATTGTATTTAATGCATTTGTTTTTACTCCTCAATTAATATTATGCTAAATAAAATTTTACCAAGGAAACCGTGACTGTATATTTTTAAGGGAGTTATTGAGTGGGGGTGGGTCTTTACATCTTTTAAAATTACTAAAAGTCAGAGACTTTAGTATAAGAATTGATACAGATAACCAGTATAATCCACATCCCAGAGTCATACAGAGAAAACTAAATGATTGAGTAATACAATTAACTCTGAAATCGTTCAGCATTAATTAATGGAGTAACACATGTAATAATAAAACACAAACTGAAAAGACACAACTTTTCGTCACTTTCAGAATCCCAGTGTATCCAGGCCTGTGATTAGGAAAACTTTGGTGCTGTATTTTGAAATTCTTCTAGGATGTGTTCTATATATCTTCACAATACATATATCAGAGAATTCATCAAATGTGAGTAGATACAAAACCATTGTATAAAAAAATGTATATACGTATATAGGTATTTTTGTTGGCATTTACGTTTGTATAACGGTATTTTACTCTGTGTGTGGGTATATTTTTTAACTGTGTGTATATGTATATTGTTGTTATTATATACTTTCATCTCCTTTTTTGTGTCTCCTGCCTGCGTTAGCGGAGGCGACATATAGGGATCACTTTAGTCGTCTTTCGTCTGGCGTCATCCTGCGTCTGGCGTCTTCGTCGGTGTCACAAAATTTTCTGTCACATTATTCTCAGACCATACAGGTCAGGCTTCTCTGATATTTGGCACAAGGAGCATCGTAATGAGACAAGCTTATCGTGTAACGCAGTTATCCATCTGGCGCATGTCACTTCCTGTTTGACGCAACTATTGAATATTTTAACATGGACAAATTTCTGTCACATTTTTGTCCAGGAATCAACAAGGCCAGCTTCCTTGTTATATTTGGCACAGAGCATCAGTAAATGGATAATGTTATCGTGTAGACGCAGTTTCTAACTCTGGCGCATGTCAACTTCCTGTTTGACGCGACTTAGAATATTTTTACAGCATGGTTTAAATTTCCGTCACATTTTTCTCAGGAACCACAACAGGCCAGCTTCCTCGATATTTGGCACAGAGCATCAGTATGAGCAACTGTATCGTGTAACGCAGTTTCGCAATCTGCCTGGCATGTCAACTTCCTGTTAGACGACTTAGAATATTTATTTTTCAACAATGGTTAAATTTTGTCCATTTTTCTCAGGAGCCACTACAGGCCAGCTTCCTGAATATTTGGCACATGAAGCAACAGTATGGACACTGTTTGTGTAACGCAGTTTCCATCTGCCACATGTCCACTTCCCTGTTTGACGGCAACTTTAATTTTTTTCATAAACAAATTTGTCTTTATTGTGTAGCCTGCCTGCGTTAGCGGAGGCGACATATAGGGATACTTTTAGTCTCTTGCTCCGTCGGCGTGCACAAAAAATTTTTCTGTCCACATTTTTCCTAGAAACCACATAGCAGCATCTGATATTTGGCACGAGGCATCAGTATGGACCAACTGTATCGTGTACAGCAGTTTTCAAATCTGCCGCATGTCAACTTCCTGTTTGATGCGCAGACTATAGACATATTTTTAACATAGACAAATTTCTGTCACATTTTTCTCGGACCAGCACAGGCCCAGCTACCTGATATTTGGCACACGAGATC
This sequence comes from Ostrea lurida, assembly GCA_903981925.1. Lineage (NCBI taxonomy): Eukaryota > Metazoa > Mollusca > Bivalvia > Ostreida > Ostreidae > Ostrea > Ostrea lurida. The sequence goes on along the minus strand of CAJDSM010025666.1, from coordinate 22,890 downwards.
CAGTATGGGACAACTGTATCGTGTAATGCAGTTTCCATTGCCGCTGTCAACTTCCTGTTTGACGGGCGACTTGAGCTTCTTAGATATTTTAACATGGACAAATTTCTGTTCACATTTTTCTCAGGAACCAAAAATGGCCAGCTACCTGATATTTGGGCACAGAGCACAGTATGGAAACTGTATCGTGTATGCAGTTTCCAATCTGCCGCATGTAATTCCTGTTTTGAACGCGACTTAGAGTTCTTAGAATATATTTTTAACAGGACAATTTCTGTTCACATTTTTCTCAGGAAACCAACAAAGGCCAGTAACTGATATTTGGCGCAGAGCATCAAAGTATGGACAACTGTATCGTGTACGCATTTCCAATCTGGCGTTTTGTCATCTTGCCTGTTTGACCGGGCGACTTGAATATTTTAACATGGACCAAATTTCTGTCACATTTTTCTCAGGAATCCACACAGGCCAGCTTCCTGATATTTGGCACGAAACATCAGTATGGACAACTGTATCGTGTAAGCGCAGTTTCAATCTGCGCGTTTGTCATCTTCCTGTTTGACGCGACTTGTAATATTTTTAAGCATGGACAAATTTCTGTCACATTTTCTCTCAGGAACCCACACGGCCAGCTACCTGATATTTAGCACAGAGAAATCAGTATTGGAGAACGTATCGTGTTAACATAGTTCAAATCTGTCCAAACATTCACTTCTGTTTGAGCACTTTAATTTTTTTGGCTATGAACCAAATTTGTCACAAAGTAATGATCTGAGGGCCTGAGAACCTTGAAATTAAATATGTCCTTTATTTCCATATAGAATCTCTCAAATGGCATCTCATAACCCAATCTATCTTTTCATCTATTCATATGTTAGAATATGCTTGTATTCTGGGTAAAATTGAACAGAACTGAATTCTGATTCAAAAAATTATAATATATACTTTTTTGCCATAGAAGCATTTTTCAAATGGAGGCGCACATGTTTTTCCCTGGAGACTTACCACTAAGGTTTGAATAGATCTCACAAATGGCATCTCATACGAAAATTCTCATCTTTCATCTACATTCAACATGTTGATTATGCATTGTCATTCTGGTAACTTGAAGCGAACTGAATTTCTGACAAAACTTAATAATTATATACTTTTTTTGCCATGATGATCTTTAATGATGAATGCAATTTTTCAATATGAAATAGAAGTAGGCAGGCGACACATGTCTTCCCTAGAAGACTTACCACTAAGTTTTTCTTTTAAAAGTTTGCTGGCCAATATCACATGATGTTGGCTTGGAAACTTATCGGCCAGCAAGCTGATGTGATTTGTACAAAAGTAGAGGATTGATTGTAAACCAATGAAGAAATTGGTAAAAATAAAATTGTTAGGTTTCTAAATGAAATTGAAAATATATAATAAAAAGATTATAAACTTTGTGTGGGAAAATTTGATGACCTTGTTTTTTGTCGCGGACGGACCTTGCAAGCTCGGTCCATCTACAGGCCAAAAAACTTGGTTATCATATTTTCCCATACAAAGACTATAAAAGCCTATGTAGAGGATCTTGAATGAGTGCTTAATGGCATTTGAAATTTATAAAATGAGTTCCCGGATTTAAATATTTCATCGAGCTTTGCAAGGGAATAATTTAAATCTGTAATGATTTCATAATTTCATTGCCATAAGTACACAAGTCTTAAGATTCTAATTTATCACACAACTATCATTGAATGCATTTTTGATTTACTTTCTATTTCACCAAACCCGGAACTTTTTGCTTTGTTATTGTTGACGTCATCAATTCGTGACGTCGTCTGCAACATCACGGTTTGAAGAAGCTTGAAATTTCTGTTACACTTATTTTCACTTTACAAAAGACACAAAATCATCTTGGAACAACCTCGGTGACAAAACAATGTCAATTTAGCAATAAGAATGATGCAAGAAATTTACACAACCTCATAAACAAAACTGAATTTACCTTGTTGTGTGTTATTGTTACATAACACATTGTGATTAGTTTGAAATCTTGAATTATAGGTCACTGTCTCACTGGTAGGATTTCTCATAGGAGTTGGTATCTACGGATCAATATCTTTGTTTGGGGTCATTGCTATGGAAACTGCACCAGATAAAATTGCTGGAACTGCACATGCCATCTCATGTATATTTTCTAACAGTAAGTTATTTTACTTTGAAAATGACTGTGTGTTGTGAGTACACAATTTGAAATACAGTCAGCTCTCGTTACAATGGCCACGTTCGTTTCTGATCATTTTGCCGTTATAACGAATTTGCTGTTGTAACAATATGTCTATTTTACCGCTACGAGTTATTCCCCATTGTCATATCAAACTTGAATTAGTGCATTGATTTTTCAGTAAACAAACAAACATTACATGGGTGGCTATCTCATACAAAGGTGGCGAGGAATTTAATCCGTTACATAATCTTGGTCAAGTGTGAAAATATTGCCGATAGCTAATTGTCTTTTAAACGGGTCATCTAACTATCTCAGGAAACCTGCCGTTATATCGGGTTTTATATTGTGTCAAAATGCACATTTGTTACTGATAATTAATGTCAGTGCCGAAGTACAAATATGCCGTTATATCGAGCAATTTAAGTACTGTGCAGATTTATTACCAACAAAATCTCGCCGTTAAACGAATTTGCCGGTAAATCGAATGCCGCTGTAACGAGTGTTGACTGTACTTCTTTTGTGTTGGCAAAATGTTTTAAATCCAATTCATAATGGAGTTTTAGATGATTGAATTGTTTAATGTGAGATTTCCCTGTTATGAACATCATTTATATACATGATCTGTTTTTCTAGAAATTCTTCCACCTACACGTTGGTACCATTGTTGGCCAATCTTCGTACTCTCAGTATTGATACATTATATTTGGGTGTTTGCTTTCAGTGGGTCTGATGCTGGCGGGATTTCCATTGAGCTACATTTCCAGCCTTCTGGACTGGCAGACGACATTTCTCATCCTCGTCTCCATAGTTACCATTATGGTTACATATCTTCTGCTGAAACTACGGACAGAGTTGTCCACCTTTAAATCTTCCTCAGGAAAAACTCTCAATTTGTATAATGTATTGTTTAGCAGATAGATTTTGCAGGGAATGCTCAGGAAATACATGTGCATTGTATGTCACTAAAACACCCACACAGTTTTGGGGATATATATGAATCATGATGTCTATAGTGTTTCTGCTGAATGATTGTCAGTCCTTTCTAATGGAGAGACATTGGGAGCTCATACTTGCCACAAAGGTTAGGTATCTCCAGATTGTAGTTCAGCCGAGGTCATTTTGGTGAAATCAATGTTAAAGGTATTAGACAATCATACTTGACTATGCATATGATCAGGTGCTGTATTGTGACCTTGAAACAAAGGTAGCCAGGGTCACCAGTCAAAATAAGTTTGAAATTTTTGTACAGGTCATAGCTATACATGTATAATAGAGACTTCAGAAGTTTATGTTTGATACAAAGATTGTATTAGAAATAAGTGCCCTTTATTCAACAGCTAAATCATTGGATGGAATGGAAATTGAAAATGCCACATTTGGGGGGGGGGGGGTGGGGGGGGGAACCAGCATGGGATATTGGTCCTGTTGAGAATGGGAGGGATTTGTTGTACTTTGCAAAAAACTAGTATTGGTATATTACATGGTATTGTTTAAATGGAGTTAACATTGAATGGACATGTGTTAATATCATCGTTTTTAAACCAATAAAATGTTGGTATATTGTTTATAGTTCTATTATAAATGGTTGTTTTTGTTCTTGACATTTTGTCCTTTACTATTTAAACATGCATATTGCAGCTTTAGGGTACTTCATTGTCACGCTGTATCATAAAGAGCAAGGCAACGCAACCGTAGCATCCCCTCGCAACACAAGATTTTTTAAACAACATAGTTCAATAGTGACCTTGGTGAACCTTGAGAAATCAATAGGGTTTTACCCTATCCCAGTGGCAAAAACGATTTGTGGAAACGGTATTAAATTGATTCTCTGACTGAATTGCTGTGTCCACTATCTTGTTCTTTTCTAAAGAATTTTAGTTATAGTCCTAGTGACCTTGACTTTGAAAATCAATAGCGGTTTTCATCCTCTCGTCCATTGGGCCAACATTGTTGAAAAGTGTTTTGATGATTCTCTGATGGAATGCATGTCCATGTCTCTATTCTTGGTTTGCACAAAGAATTTTAGTTAAATAGGTCCATAGTTGACCTTGAAATCAATAGGTTCCACCCTCTCCATGGGCAACATTTGTTGGAAGGTTTTTGATGATTTCTCTGATGAATGCCGATCCTCTATCTTGTTCACAAGAATTTTTTAGTTCAAATAGTCCATTAGGTGACGTTGCCTTTGCCCCCTTGGACTTGAAGATACAATAGGACGTGCATTTCCTCTATTCATGGGTGGCACATTTGGGAAGGTTTGATGATTCTCTGATAATGCTGAATCTTTCTATCATGTTCACAAGAATTTTAGTTCAATAGTCCATAGTGACCAAGACCTTTGACCTTGAAAATCAATAGGGTTCAGTCCTCTCTCCCAAGGGCAAATTTGTGAAAGTGTTGATGATTCTCTGATGAATACCCTAATCTCGGTTTGAGATTCAGCTCGGCTAGATATTTTGGATTGACGCCTCCACAGTGGGAGGCGTCAGTCCAAATATCTAGCCGAGCTGAATCTCAACCGAGATTAATGAATACTCTTGCTTCTTATCTTTTCACAAGGTTACGACGCGGGACAACATCCGCACGGCGCGATGCTATATCCCCTCCGCAACTAGTTGCGAGGGGATAATGATCAGAACAGAGGAGATTTTGAGTTGGAAGAAGAAATTTTTACAAGGTGGTATGAACATGTGACATTTATCCCAGGGATTCTTGATGCCCGAGTTTTCGAGATACGTCTGAGTTATTTTCCTTTAGAAATTCTTGTACACAGTAATGCATGTAACAATTTGATTACATGCGGGAGTGGGACAGATGTCCTTTACTGCATACTGTACACATATTATATTCAACGCGTATGATACTTGGTGGAAATTTGATTTTCTAACATTTAACGCAGACAGACTTCTAACCCATGCACGCAGTAAAAAGTCATGGCTCAGACGTGTGCATTGTGACTTTGAACAATAACCTTGGCTTAAGGTCATGACACTTTCTCTGGTCCAGGGCAACAATTCTGTGAAATATTTCAATCCATGCACTCGGTAAATAGTTATAGCCTGGACAATGTTAAAACTATATGTGCATTGTGACTTTGACCTTTGGTCAGTGACCTTGGCTCAAGGTCATGACACTTCCATTGGTCCACAGTGACAATTCTGTGAAATATTCCAATCCATGCACCCAGTAAAAAGTTATGGCTTGGGCAATGTTAAAATCACTATGTATAAAGACAAAGAGAATTAACGAACAGTGATCAATCTCGTAAGCCGTGAGCCCATTGTCTTGCGTTGTCAAAATCAGCTATGTGCATAATTTTGACCAGTGACCTTGGCTCCATGTCATGACACTTCCTTGGGTCCTTAACAACAGTTCTATGAAATATTGTTCCAATCCATGCACTTGGTGAAAATTTATGGCCCAGATAATGTTACATCATTATGTGCATTGACCTTTGACCAATAACCTTGGCTCAAGGTTACAACACTTTCGTGGTCCAGGTCAATTTTGTGAAATGTTTAAATCTACAGAGAGGGTCAGAAGTTATGGCATGGACAAATTATTTCAGACGGACGGACAACGCCATGTAACATAATACCCCATCTAAGACATCTAAAGAAGAGCGTATAAAAACTGTGTATTGCAATACATATCGCAATACATTTGAAAATATCGCAATACGAAAATTTCACCCGATACGCAGCCCTAATAAATATATATAAATATGATAGCGGAAAAGGTAGGAAACCCTGAAACCACTGAAGAAAGTGACTTTTACAAAGACGGACAGAAAATATCGCGCAAGTTTCAAACCCATTCACAATATGGACAGGTACTCCCTACCCTAAAATGTTATTCATTAATAAACATGAACACTGTTTTACTTACTATGATAAACGTTCAAATGAACGTGAATAATAAGCATAGCCATAGTTCATGCTTTTTATATTCCGCATGGATTTTAGGGGGCCACATAAGAAATGGTGCAGTCTATGCTCTGTGTCAAACAGGACATTCACAGGGCTAGAAATAATTATTTTCATTCACTAATCACTTGGACTCATTCTTTTAATGGTCAATTGATAACTTATACTGTCAATTCAGGTCAGTGGAAATTAAACAACTTGTCCAATTCCTTGTTCATTATAATGACGCGTTTTCACAACTAGGCCTAATATATTGTTTATTCAAACTAGCATCAATAGCTGATTTCAAAATCCTTATAGTCTTGCTATTTTTATTGATATTTTTCATCTAAAAACTTCCAAAACAGTCGGCATCATCTTCACATTTTCTGTCATTTGTGAAATGAAATCTCACGGAATTAAGAAAACATCACACAAGTGCTCTGATGTTGATATAAAAGCAATGCTGGAGTTCCTAATTGACAATATTTTTATAGTTTTTTGGTAATCAGGTCTTCCAACAGTCTAATGGAATTCCCATGGGCACGAACTGTGCTCCTTTGTTAGCTGACCTTATTTTTATATTCTTACGAGGCAGAATTCATTCAAACGCTTCCACATAAGAAGAAGACATCTCTAGCGGTGGCCTTTGATATATCGATGACGTTTTATCTACTTTTAAAATAACAATTTTCATTCATATGCCGATTCGATGTTATCCCAGCAAACTAGAAATAAGACACCACAGAGTCTTCGATATCTGCTTCGTTCTTGGATATTTTATTGAACATAAACATTAATGGCAAACTAACAACTTAACTTTATGACAAACGGGACGGTTTCAGCTTCTCGGTCGTCACTTCCCGTATTTATGTGCAACATTCCATCATCACCTGCATATGATGTGTATGTCTCTCAATTTAATCGATACACAAGAGCTTGTTTTGCGTGTAATCCTTTTTTTTTTTTTTTAATCGAGGCAGGCTACTTACAAACAAGTTGTTGCAAGGGTTTTAACAGTCACATATAAAGGCAGCATTTCGCAAATTCTGTGGTCGTTATAACGATCTAGTTTACCAGTGTGGTCTGCGAATGGGGAAAATGCTCTCTGACGTGTTTCATAGCAATTATTAAGCCATTCTTTACTCCATTTACCTGATCAAGACAAGGTGTGACCGGTCGATAGGGGATATGCTTGCCTCTGGTGTGTCCAGGGGTCCGTGTTTGCCCAACTCTTGTTTTGTGTTCTGTGATGGACTTATGAGATTGATCGCTGTTCGTTATCTTCGCCTGTTCTAAGAAACTTGAAGCTGCATGAAGATGCGTTTCTCGGGAATAAAAACTCGGAACTCCTTTTGTACCTCGTAGCCTTTGTGTAAAGGAATCATCCGGGGATTGTAGATTGTATACTCCGGTTAAGACAACTATAGTTACATATCTCAGTGTTCTACAGTGTTGTTTCATGGTACAACTTAACGAAAGTAAAATTACCTGGATGCATACACATCTATAATGTTTACTAGCCCGATGGTTGAGGAGTTATGATATTAAGCATTTTTAAAATCTACTAGCCCCAATGGCACATGCTTTTTACTTGTAAATCCCTAATTTACTGAACCAGACAATCTGGCTAACAATTATTTAGTCTGATTCAGTAACATGCATTCACACTATTCAAGCTCAGCCATCAATATACTAAATGTGACTGAAGACTTGGGGTGCAAATTAACTTAAGCTTAAATTTAGTAATTTGAAGAATGATGTGCGCAACAATTCGAGTTTGCGGATCTCTTTATGTGGTTTGTACATAGATAAATACTGATACCCTTGATTACAATTTAGTTCACATTAAATGCAAATGCTTCCCAAATCGCTAGACCTGCGTTTCATAGTGATTATTTTCTCATGAGGGTCAGTATGAGAAGTTGGTTTCTCATGAGGGTCAGTATGAGAAGTTGGTGCCCAAATTTGCGTCCGTGTACCTTGTTAAAAACATAATGTGAAACATGGAATGCAGTTAAAGATCTCTTCAAATATTATTAATATTAAACATCCCGCGGGGATCCGGGTTAGAATAGGTCCTCAGTACCCCTTGCTTGTCATAAAGGATGAGACCACAAACACAGAGGTCCCGTGTCGCAACAGGTGTGGCACGATAAAGATCCCTACCTGTCATAAGCGCCAAGCATCTAAGGCCTAAATTTTGTAGCCCTTCACCGGCAATAGTGACGTCTCCATATGAGTGAAAGATTCTCAAGCGGGGCGTAAAACAACACATCATCAATCATACCATCATACCATTATTAGTAATAAACCACTGCGCGCATTAAATTTATGAATTGTTGGTAATAATAACCATTCTGTTGAATTGATGAGCGCTAATTGAATTGTTGCTCTCTTCAAATGAATGATGATTCAAGAGGCAAAAGATAACGAACATTGCAAATTCCGGTAAGTCCGAAACTAGAATCAAAAACAAGAGTTTGGGCAAACCATGGATATTGTGTTAGACAGCCGTTTTTTCAACACTGATTTGACTACGGATTTACTTTTTGCCGTGCCTATCAGACAATGGATTCATGGTGGGTTGTGTGGACCCGGTCGACAGGGGATGCTTACTTCTTCTAGGCACCTGATCCCTTTGGTGTGTGCACAGGGTCCATGTTTGCCCAACTCTGTTTTTGTATTCTGTTTGGGATACGAGATTGACATCACTGTTTCGTATTAATTGCCCTTATATCCAGCTAGATTTTGCACACATACACCATCCGAGTTCGCAGTTACTTTCTATGACCCATATGTTATTTTGATTGATCATCAAAAATGTATTGGCAAATTAAATTACTTCTCTATAAGTACACTAGTCGATAGGCGAGTATATAGAGCATGAACTCAAATTCAATTCAATTAAAAATCTCTTATTTCTAATTCTGACTTAATGTGCGTATTGACTGAATTGTTTGGGGGTTTTTTTGGTTTTTTTTTTTTGGTTTTCAGTTTACAACATTTATTCAGGTTATATTTAGTCAGGATTTTACATATGACCCTTACAACCCAACCTGACTGAATTGTTGATAAAATTAATCATTCAGCTGAAATGATGCGCCTAATGATTGAACTGTTGCTCACTTCAAATGGATTGACGAGATACAATTGCATTGATACGAGCAATAATCCAATTGATACGAGCTATAATTCAATTGATGCCCACATCATTCAATTAATGTGCGCAATAATTGAATTATTGCTCTCTTCAATCGAATTGTCCCTATTTTACAGACTAAGTAACCCGTTCATTACATGATGTGAGCTAATGGACGTCTGCTTTCTTCATACGGAAAAACTTGTAACGCTTGTTGGGTCTGCATTCCATGCAATTATGTTTAAACAGAAGTATTAATAGATTACCTTTGCATTTTATGTCAAGCCTCTAACAGATAGAATCGCGGGGTTGTGGAGTGAGATTCCATGTAAGCGTTGACTTTCACTAATGGCGCCCTGGTTTAAATTTGGGACACTCCGCTTACGAACCAGTAGAGTATCGATATGAGTAAAAATCATTCAGATACTTTTTAAAAACTGCATCTCATATGCTTTAGTTTTGATCGCTTTTGGTTTTCCCGGGGTTTTTCCATTACTATTAGAAAGTTTTGAGCATTCTGTTCTCCATCACTGGGCTTGTCGTGGAGGTGGGATGTATCAATGCCTTTTTGAAAGTATATCTATCTACTTATCACAAAGACGACATATTGTCTGCCCTGATTCCTGCCTCTCGTGTAGATAAATATCTATGGTAGATCGCATTTCTAAATATACATTGTTTACATGGGAGGGGTTACAAATAGAGGTAAAGTAAGCAGCTGAGGTAGGGAGACATACGGACACATGTACTAATATAGATCATTATATGACCCTCTGTAACTACTAACATTAAATTCCAAAAATAGCGCGTGCAATGTGTGTTCGGGTAGAATTACGCTGTACCCGAGCGATAAGTTTTCGCGGAGGTCCACATTAATCTTTCCAGTGTATAAAAAATATTTCACAAAAGATAAACCAAAACTGTATTTGTTCGCTGAAATGATCAAGATCTTAGGAATGGACTGAAGTGTTTGAAGGAAATATACCAGAAGATAAGTAAAAGATAGAAGTACAATGTACATGTATTTTTTTTCCTGCAAGAGTATCTAATCGCATTTCGATTGGGCTTTTTCAGTGTCTATCTAAACCCTGACTTGTAGCCTGTTTTTGAGATGAAATACCCTAACCTAATAACAAATAATGATTATCTAACATCAAACAAATACTGTATGTAAACTTGAATTTTCATGGGGACTTTGGTGCTGAAACGAGAGCGCTAATTATGGTTGCTCATTTTTGCTGTTATGCATCTCGGAAGCCGCAGTATATTCCTGATTACGGCAAACAAAGCATTAGATCGGACTGGGTGCGCTAAATTCTAACCACGCTAAAATAAGTACTCTTAAAATGTACAGTACAATTCATGCTTATGGTGGTAGTATCGATGTTATCAAAATGAAGTAGGCAATTAAGTAACCTCCGTTGAATCTGTGAAAATCTGTCCCTGCCACACAGGAAATTACTGATCATCTTGCCCTGTTCTTGCATAAGCAAGGGTGCTATGGCAACCGTACTTTAAATCTTTCAGTCTTCGCTTATTCCAAGCACATTTTCTTTCCTGATCACTATGGTAATATATGCAGTTGTGAGTTTCATTGCGACATCTATCCTTTCAATCAAATATACCGTTAATGACAAAATAGTTCTTTTGACAGAAATATCGATAGGCAGGGCGTCGTACCTATCGCTTCAAACGCTAAGATTTCAATATTTCCCAAACTGTCAATAGCGATCCGGGGACCAAATTGATGCTATCGCAGCAACCTAAGATATCTGAAGCCAGTTGAATTATACATAGCGAGGAGTTTACCTTCCGCTTAAATAAATAATTTTCCAATATAAATTGTTATGTTTATCTACAAACGCAGCAAAATTGGGGCTTGAGGTACGTCATGGCTAATTCAATGTAATTATGAGACACGAACTCCAGGAACTGGGCTCGTAGACTAATATAGGTGTATAGGTTTAGACCCCATTTATAGGTGTTAAAGTATAAGATCCTGTCTGTATGACGGCTGTACGTTAATAACCCGAAATGAAAATACGGTCTTTTTATTTCCAAATCGATATTCTGAAATTACTGTGACACATCGACTTAATTTTCTCTAAAAGACTTCGTTTATTTGAAATGATTATTCCTCACGTATATCCCTATAATTGCTGAGGTAATAAAGTGTAATTGATTATATGTATGGAAAAAAACAACAACCAAGTGCATAATGAAGACCATTTATAATTTCAGGGAAGTATAGAAGGGTTAACCACAGTGAACCAACAAACCGGGACGAAAGGAATCGAAATATGAAAGAGGACCTAAAGAGTACGCGGTAGATATAGGCGAATAATAACCATATATATATATATATATCAGAATAAAATCATACACATCTTGATTCTGTACAAATTGTACGTGTATATCAAGGCCGTAACCAGGGGGGGGGGGGGTGCACGTCCACCCCCCCCCCTCCACCCATTTTGAAATGAAAATGCTAAAATCTCCCAGCTTCCCGGGGCTTCGCCCCCTTGACCCCCTGTAAGAACCCGTCCTGGATCCACTAAACCCAAGGAAGATGCTTAAACCCCTAGCACCCCCTACCAGAATCAGTTCTGGACCAGCTGCATGGCGCCCTGAAGCGACCCTCAGACCCACCTCGTTGTTCTTATGCACCCCCATTGGAATTTCCTGGTTACGGCCCTGTATATCAAAGATATAGCTATAGAAAGCCAGTACAATACGACCAGTTTTAGAAATCCTTCGGGTCCGTAGGGACACCAGTCACACTTTTGTGTTGCACATGCAAGATCGCGAGATCTATGGAAATGAACTTCAGCAGATTATGCGACCACGTATAAACCATACACCGTTGAGATGTTATACGGTTATTTATGAAATGTAAGAGTTCATGAAGAAGCGACAGGGCAACAAGCGTGGACCCAAGACTTTTTTTTTCTTGGGGGGGGGGGGGTGTCCAACTTTATGTATTGAAAAATATCTAGTCCCCTTCAAATGAGCATCGTTGACCAATGATTAATAGAATAATATAAGAGGTGGGGGAGGGGTTACCTACACAGTGCATCCTGCAGTTTTATCTCATGAGGTGTTATTGGAGTAGACAGAGAGATTTGACTGGAATAATGTTCAGTTTCGCCTCCTGATAAAAGAGTGTACACTTTCTTTCCAATCAATTTCTAATAATGAATTAAAGTTTGTTTTTGGAGGCAAAAACACATGTCTCCCCCCGTACTC
>CAJDSM010025663.1:0-12203 GCA_903981925.1 Ostrea lurida | reverse complement strand
CAGACAATTTATTTTATGTGGCCTTATCTTTACATCTTTTAAAAATATCTATCTGAATGGTAGCATGTTCGTAATATAATGGAACTGGCATTCCTCTATTTTTTTTCAGACATTTCTGCTCAGAATGGACATTACTCCCAGAAAAAAAAAAATCAAATCCAACACAATGTCCATATTTAACATAAAGTTAAATAAAACAATGTGTATCTGTTTCAGAAGAGTTGCACTCACAATATGTTCAAAAGGGGCTTAAGACCCAGAAAAAATATAATTTGTTTTTATCGAAAACAAATGTCTCCCCCTACTCCCTAAAATGAAAGAGCTCCAAATTACTGTCTCCTCTCCTCTAACTGCAGGGTTCGACATTCCCACTCGTCACCTCGCCATTTCCACCCTTGATGTGAATTTTTGACGGACCTATTTGTAACATTAGCTCGCCCAAATGACAACCTAGTGATGAGTTTGGATTGTCGGAATAATTTTTTTTATTTCAAAGAAAATACAAATGGAAAATAATGTGGAAAAGAATTAAAATACATTTCTTATTTGAAACTGAAAAAATAAACTGCACTATAGATTTAAAAATAATATTATTTGAAGTCTTTTCATTTCATATTTTTGTCTTGGGCAACCTGAAATCGTTCGGGCAACCTGAGAATCAGTACTTAGGTTGCCCGATGGCGAGTCCAAATTCTGCACGGTGTTCGAACCCTGTAACTGCATCATGATGGAGGGAGAAAGCACAAGACAGGAACCTAGACATTTTGGACGGTACTTTGTGCATTGAAGAAATATTCAAAATGCAACATTGGGACCAATGTTTGATTTTGCATATGATACAAACAATAACTGTTATACTGAAGTATCAGCAGGAAAGTGACATTAAATTGCCACAGTGAAAAAGGTAGATACTATCTTCTTTGATCCACTGTAAATTGTATGAAAAATACTAGATCCCTTGGTCAGAACAAAGGGAACATCAATAAATAATAGCGCAGTATTGTACAAAATTTCAAGGCGATTTGATAAGCCATACAGGAAAAGTGTTCACAAACTATTTTACAACCTCCACCCCTCTAAACTCCATTATAATTTTTAGGATAACAATTGAATCCTCCTGTCTTGACAATATGTACATATAATGAAGCACTGTACAAAATTTCAAATTCCAAGTCTATTTGATAAGCCAACAGGAGGAAGAGAAGTGTTCACAAGCTATCTTACACCTTCCGCCCCTCTTAGATTGACCATAAGTTGTATCTTACACCCCCCTTCCCTCTTAGAACCACCATAGAACCTTTTGCATGAGGTACCTATGCAATATCCATTTAGAATGAAATGGACTTTGTTCATCTTATCTCCCACCATTATAAAAAACTAGATGTGTCGGTGTGACACGAATGCCCCGGCCTACAGTGAAGTCTAATGAAGGAAATTCGTAAGGGTGATGCATGAACTGTGACGTATCCATATACCAAATTTGAGTCGAATGTGTGCAACCGTTGCAGAGATAATGACGGGAACCGAAAAATTTCTAATTTTTTTCTAAGTTCAAGAGGGCTAACTCTGTCAAAAATCATCGGACTATGACCAACTTCGAACTTGACCTGCATATTCCCGTGACGTAACCAGATGCCAAAATTTCTGCATATTCCCGTGACAGATCCATATACCAAAATTTGAGTCGAATGTGTGCAACCGTTGCAGAGATAATGACGGGAACCGAAAAATTTCTAATTTTTTTCTAAGTTCAAGAGGGCTAACTCTGTCAAAAATCATCGGACTATGACCAACTTCGAACTTGACCTGCATATTCCCGTGACGTAACCATATACCAAAATTTCTGCATATTCCCGTGACATATCCATATACCAATATTTGAGTCGAATGTGGTGGACCGTTGCAGAGATAATGAACGGAAACGAAAAATTTCTGATTTTTTTCTAAGTCCAAGAGGGCTAACTCTGTCAAAAATCATCGGACTATGACCAACTTCGAACTTGACCTGCATATTCTTGTGATGTATCCATATACCAAATTCGAGTTGAATGTGTGCAACCGTTGCAGAGATAATGAACGGAAACGAAAAATTTCTGATTTTTTTCTAAGTCCAAGAGGGCTAACTCTGTCAAAAATCATCGGACTATGACCAACTTCGAACTTGACCTGCATATTCTTGTGATGTATCCATATACCAAATTTGAGTCGAATGTGTTGAACCGTTGCAGAGATAATGAACGGAAACCAAATGATGACGGAATGACAGAACAGGGTAACACTATATGCCCCCGGCCATTTTATGGCGGGGGCATAAAAAAAACAACCTCCTATGTAAATAGCAGTTTTACATAAAATCAATTACATCCTTATAAACAGGTATTTACATTTACAATACAAACATTAACCACAATCAAATTTCACTATACAATGACAGACATCTTTAAAACATAATAAATTTCATGCAGTAAATACCTTATGTAAACCTATGAAATAAGGAATCTTTGACTTACATTTTTGTACGATTTATTAAGTCCTGCATACATTGACATTTCCCGCCTTCTGGCTGATACTTTCTCTGTCAAAGCGACACGTTTAGGTGTTCGAACCGCCTTGTGTGTCTACAATGAACAAATCAATCACCACAATTAAACAACAGGCCTATGGGTCACAATGGTCACTTTAGTCACGCTTCTTCATCAGAAGAAATTTTTAAATATAAGATTTTTTTACCATCTCGAGATATTGAAGCATTAAAAACATGGCATTATTATCATAACACAAAATGTCTTAAGAGTCCTTACCCCAGACTTATTTAAAAACTCTGCAACTGATGTTTCCATATCTGACTGCTGACTTTTCGTGGCCTTGTCCGTTTTCGGGACTGCAGATGTTGGGGTGTCTTTGTCTTCTATCAACAGAACTGTGTCCATACTGTAAACAAGGTCACAAAATAATTTACTTTCACATGCATTGTCAAGAAACCTCACTTCAGGCTTCACCTCAACAACTCAATTTGAAATTCATTATTCACTCAAAAACCAAGATCACTGTACATGAGGTACAAACAAAAAATATTTCATATAAAAAGAATCATTACAAGTAAGGGTCATATAACATATATACAAAGTATGTTGCCGAGAACAAATAAGCATATAACTAGGTACAAAGTGCATTATCTTAGGAAGAGCAGACCGCATTAAATATTTTCTTAACAACTTTGCCAATGATTTTAAAATTATACTATGTTTGTATTCATTAGTTCATTAAAACTTGATAATGTTGGGATTTTTACAAAACCTTGTTATTAAAATGTATTTTTTCTGTCGTTTGAAAAAAATCACATTCCTAATATAATGAAATTCATCAACCGATGCTGTGTTATTACACATTGTCATATCCTTAAATTTTTTTCAATATTATCCATCTAACCGTTTCTATAGGAAAAAGATGATTACAGGTTCTCAAATTAGCTAATGTAATCCTAAATCTTTAGGCAAATTCAATAATAATTTTCTATATCAAAATTGTTTTGAAAATTCTATAATTATCATTTAGGACGAATCATTGATAATACTATTCCATTTCTTGACGAATTGGTTTTTTCAGTGTTTCTTTAACACAAGACTTTTAACCAGTTAGGCTATGAAATGTTTGATTTGTCCATATGTATGGAACACCCCAAAGCATCAATATCTTTATACCATGTTCATCCATGGATGTAAAATATGATCCATCCATATAACACTTGTAAAAATAACAAGTAAATTAACATTTGTAATATATAACATACTACAAAGCATATAAAAACCGCCATTGTATTCTGAAGTGTACCTATTTAAGAGAATAGGTTTTACGTAAAATTCCATTATTGTCGCGCACTTTTTTTCAGAAATTCTTACCCAGATAAGTAGGGGGTGCGCCTTGTTACACGCGATCTACAAAAAATCATCCTTTTTTTCAGGTGTCAAAGGTCACCGTCACCTGTGACAATTTTCGCTGTTGTGAGCTTGCAATATGCAAATTTAATCGCATTATTGTATGCCTTTACACGCAATTACAATGTCATGCAACTGCCACTGACCATCTACGTAATAAATCCATTTAAAAATCGGTTTAAAAACGAGTTCATTGTTTCTTCGTTGTCAGCCATAGTTGTTTTTAAAATTAGTGGTCGGCCCAGCTAAACTAGTACCCATATGACACGTGCTTGCACTCGGAGGGCCTCGGATATGTCCGGTCGGTAATGTGGTCAAAGAAATTAAATTCTTTTTTATCTCACTAGTGTTTTTGTTTTTTTTAAATATATACCAAATATTCATAGCTTTATGACTGAAGGGGGAACTTGTAAAGTATATTCTTAAGTAGTATAAAGTATAGTATTTTTCCCGATGTGAATACGGGATTGGTTACGCGGTACATTTTTTGGAGGAATGAAAACAAATTATCTTAAAAAACTTGAACTAAATGAAATAATTATAAAACACACACATACATATTTTAAAGTAAATATATACATGTAGCTATGCAATTAATACATACCTTTCTTTGATTACCGTCAGTGTCGCCATCGTAAGTCGTGTTCGAATTGCAGATAAAGAGCAGGAAAAATCCATAAATTTAATTCATCCTGTGTAATTTTTTATTTAGTTTTAAAAATTTTTTTACACTCATTCTTCCATTTTTTGATGCGCACAATACATAGGACTAAGGTTTTTCCAAGATGTTTTTCCCCCAAAGTGGGAGGTGCGCATTGTACACACAAGTGCGCGCAATACATGAGACTTTACGGTATAAAACATCACTAAGTTTGAATGAATTACATGTATATTTAAAAATAAAAATATACTTCTCCCTCATTCCCTATAATGTGAATGCCAAATCAAATATTTAGTGGTAAGTTTTCCAGGGAGGTCATGTATCGCCTGCCTACTTCTTTCTTTTGAAAATTATTTCATCATTTTTCATCATGGTGGAAAAGTATATTTACAATTTTTTTGTCAGAATTTAGTTCTGTTCAAGTTTACAAGAATGACAATGCATTCTAACATCATGAAATTAGATGAAAGAAGAGATATTATTATGAGATGACAATAGTGGGGGAATCTATCTGAAATAAAGTCATATTTAATTTTAAGGTTCTCAGACCCTCAGACATTACTTTGTGTCTATGTCAAAAATATTTTAAGTTGCGTCAAACTGGAAGTTGTAATGTAGCAGATTGGAAACTGTGTTACATGATACAGTTCTCCATACCGATGGTCTGTGCCAATTATCAGGAAGCTGTCTCGTGTGGTTCCAGAGAAAAGTGGGACAAAAATCATTTTGTGACAAATTTGTCCATGTTAAAAATATTCTAAGATGCGTCAAACAGGAAGCTGAGAAGCGGCAGGTTGAAAACTGTGTGTTACACGATACAGTTCTCCATATTGAGGCTCTGTGCCAAATATCAGAAAGCTGGCCTGTGTAGTTCCTGATAAAAATGTGCCAGAAATTTTTGTGAAGCCGATACCGCAAGACGACAGATAGTGATCCCTATATATGTCGCCTCTGCTAACGCAGGCAGGTGACACAACAATAATTTACATTGTATATCATGTAATCTGTCAATATTATCAAGACACTTCAACAATAGGGCCACATAAAATTAATTGGTTTTCGGGCCAATTTTTTTTTCAACAGATGAGGAAGGGAGGCTTTAGTTTTTCATTTATATTAGCAATAAAATACATGAGGGAGTCATTTTTGGGAAAGAAACCTTTTAAAGTTCTATAACAGAATCATAATCACTTTCCCATATCTTGGTCATCAACCACAAAATTTGAGGCCTTGTCATCTGAACCGAGACTGCAGAGCTCTACATATATATAGAGTAATCAAGTTCACTGATGATAAAAACAAACCAAATGTTATAAAATTCTACTCTGTATTCTAGTACACAGACAATTTACATTACTACCAAAGTTCATTCCGAAAATCTGTATACTTTCCAAGGTATGTAAAAATGTCCTGAATGGAAAAAGTCTGGAAAAGCAACGGGACAAACTGACAGACTCAGAGGGACGGGCAGATGGAAAGAAAGCTATAGCCCTCTTTGGTTTCACAAACTGGTAGGGGACTAATAAAATAGTTGTACAAATACTTATCTATTTTACAAATCCACAAGCACAGAACCTCCCACTATATAACATAGTGTAAGAAATAAAAGGACAATAATTCATTAACTCATCAATAAGATTTCTCAATTTGATAAATCAAAATGGTCAAACGCTTTACACTGTGGCATCATACAGAGTTTGAAGACAAGACACTGGAATAAGCTAGGATAAAAGCTGGCACTATACATTGTAGGTATGGTATAAACTGTTCTGAGGAGGAAATTTGAACTTCACAGATTAGTTTCGAGACTAAAAAAACCTTATTTTGATCATTTATTTGGCTACACGCCTCTGCCTACCTATGTAATGAGGGTTTCTTAGTCACAGGGGAGCTCCGGCCAGACCCTTCCTCTGTAAAACTGTTTTCCTTGGACTCCATCTTCCTTTTGTTGACAGCCTGTAGACATGTTAGAATTATTTGTTTACAATTCTTCTTATATGACTTCATTTCAAAAAATTATTTTAAGAACTTTTAAAGTATCCATGCATTGTGGACCCTGACTAAGAAAATTTTAATCCCTTCAAGCTGAGAATCATTTGATCAAACAAATACTTTTCCACAAAATGTAGTATAAAACCCCTTTTAAGGTGGACAAAGCCCACTCTGCTTACCTCAACACCTGTAATCAAATATTTATTATAATGCATGATACCATGATCATATTTTCCATTTTTTTTTTATGTAAAAGATGATTTGATAATTCAATTTCATGATACCAGAATGTCAATCATGCCATATAATATCATAATGTAGTATGGTACACAGGATTGCATGTCTCTCTTCATTTTACTTATGGAAGTCAACCCTACCTGTCTCTCCTTCATTCTACGACTAGAACTGAGTGAGCTGGCTATGGAATTGTACGGGGCCTCTCGTCTGGGTCGCTTCTGGCTGTGTTCCCTATCTGCCTCCTCCCAGTCCAGCCCGTCCATGTCTGTCAGGTTGGTCATGTTAATGGAGCGCTTGAGGTTGGGGGTCTTCAGGCGAGGGATGCTATACCCCTTACTGGACAGGTCAGGAAGATTGTCAGGCAGAGATGGCAGGGAGGAGGTGGAGGCATTGGATTGCTGACTTTCTTGACGCCTATAAAACAAATACATCATCTACATTTGTTTAAAAGCCTAAAGTTCCTTTTGGGGTGGTGTGGGTATTCGTAAGAATTTACAGACGATCATAAATGTTCAACACAAACAAAATGAAATGTAAATGTTGGACACAGGCAAAAGTAAATGTTGAGACCAGGCCCCAAGACCATAACTGAGAATATACTTAAGTCTAAATTTTGATGACTTATATCTTAAGATTTATAGCACAGATGTTTAACAAGAGGCCCATGGGCCACATCGCTCACCTGAACACTGTTTCACTAAGAAGAGCAGTAGTAGCAACTTTAATCCCCTATTGGGGCCCCACCCAACCCTCGGAGGGGGGATTTGAACAAATTTGAATCTCCACTATATCAGGAAGCTTTCATATAAATTTTAGCTTTTCTGGCCCAGTGGTTCTTGAGAAGATTTTAAAAGATTTTCCCTATGTAATCATATCTAAAACTTTGATTACATCGCACTCCGGGGGTTATGATTTGAACAAACTGAATCTCCACTATAATCAGGAAGCTTTCATATAAATTTAGCTTTTTCGGCCCAGTGGTTCTTGAGAAGAAGATTTTAAAGATTTTCCCTATATAATCATAGTAAAACTTTGATCCCTATTGGGGCCCCATCGTACCCCCGGGGGTCATGATTTGAACAAACTTGAATCTCCACTATATCAGGAAGCTTTCATATAAATTTTCAGCTTTTCTAGCCCAGTGGTTTTAGAAGAAGATTTAAAGATTTTCCTTGTATAATCATATGTAAAACTATGATCCCTATTGGGGCCGCATCATACCCCCGCGGTTATGATTTGAACAAACTTAAATCTCCACTATATCAGGAAGCTTTCATATAAATTTCAGCTTTTTTGGCCCAGTGGTTCTTGAGAAGAATATTTTTAAAGATTTTCCCTATATAATCATTAGGCCAAACAAAATATGTGTGTTTCCGGTTTCCCCGACTCTACCTAATTTTTGGACACCAATTTCCCGACCCTAAAGTTTTTTGGGGGCTAAATTGAAAATTTCTCACATAACGGTGATACTACTTGTCTCATCATAAAAAAAAAGATGTGTTTGTGAAACAGCGAAGGCGGCTTGTCATAAGATTATTGCATGTGAAGATATGATAAGGTGTATCCCTTACCATTTCAAAAGGTTACGGCCAATGTTTAAAGTTTTTAAAATGTAGGTTCAAATTTTCAGAGGTTCAAACATTTTGTACAGATAAAAGGACTCGTCATAAGGAATGACCACATGTGAATATGAATGCTTACTCTTGCCATTCAAAAGTTATGGCTAATGTTTAAAGTTTTTAATACAGTATCTAAGTTCAAAATCAGGTCAGGAGGTCAGCAAAGTGTGTACCCACGGAAAAAGGTCTTGTAAGTAAGGAACATATAGCGTGAATATATCAAAGCCCGTAAGTACTTTATCAATTCAACTAGTTTATAGCTAAGGTTAAAGTTTTTGATAAGTAGGTCAAACTTCAAGGTCGAAGGTCAGGAGGTCAAATTATTCTGGTAGCCCAATGGAAGGTCTTGTTAATAAGAAAATACTTTTGAAATACCGAAAGCCCTAGTAACCTTTATCAATTTCAAGAGTTATAGCTAAGGTTTCATTTTTGATAGTATGGTCAACTTCAAGGTCAAGGTCACGGAGGTCAAATATCTGGTCCCATGGAAGGTCCTTTGTAATAAGAAACATACTTTGAAATACCAAAGCCCTAGTACTTAATCATTCAAAGTATATGCTAAGGTTAAAAGTTTTTTAGATAAGTAGGTCAACCTTCAAAGGTCAAAGGTCAGGAAGGTCAAATATTTTGGTAATAACCATGGAAAGGTCTTGTAATAAGAAACATACTTTTGAAATACCAAAAGCCCTAATACTTATTCATGCAAAAGTTATAGCTAAGGTAAAGTTTTTGAAAAGTAGGTAAAACTTCAAGGTCAAGGTCGGAGGTCAACAATGTTGGTTCCCCGAAAAGGTCTTTGTCATAAGAAACATACATGTGAATTCAAAGACCTAGTAACTTACCATTTAAAAGTTTATAGCTAAGTTAAGTTTTTGAACAAGTATGTCACCAAACTTCAAGGTCAAGAGGTCAAAAATTTTGGTACCCCACGGAAAAGGTTCTTGTCCATAAGGAACAATAACTGTGAAATATCAAAGCCCTAGTACGTACCATTAAAAAGTTATGCCGAGGTTAAAGTTTCAGACGAATGAACAGACAAGGACGAACAAAACAATATCCCCCGATCTTCGATCTACGGGGGCAAAAAGTAGCTTAAACATTTCTTCTGAGTAGGTGAATAATTTCCTGGATTGCAATCACGTAAATTAGTGTTTGATGCAGATTTTGCATAGATGTAACTAAGATCTAAATTTAGCCGCGTGTATGGTCGACAGTGTTGTTCATCCGAGTTTCCTCTACAAAAATTTTGGGGATACCTACGATCTCAGTATTAATGTATTATTGACATATACCAGGCACTTCCTATCATAATTAATTAAACATTAATATTGTTTACTGTATGTTATTTCTGACATACATATCCATGTTTGTAAAAGTCCTCCAATACTGATGTTGGATCACCGTTTATTAAAACAGGCGCGCTTCGCACATTGCCTGCCGACGTTGATTCTAACCGTGGGAAACGGGAGCGGATAGTATCATTTATTATCAATAGCAACTGATCATACGGTATGTGTCCTGATGGATATACAAAATTCCCAAATAATTTATCATCTTACTTTACAGGTATTCTTTACCAGTTGTTCCCTGCTCATAATACCATTCTGAATTAATATACAGGTGTACTCTCGGTATCTCGAACTCGGAATGATGTCGCAACATCCGGATATGTCAAACTGAGTTGGCGGTCCGGCCGTATTTACTTTCCAATAAATGATTTTAAAAAACCCCTCGTGATATTCTCGAACACGGTAATCTCGGAATACTCGGTTATCTCGAAGTATTTAGTCCAAGCACAAATACTTACGCGGTTTATGCATGTTTATTTATGCCAGCGCTTCGCTTTTCGTCATTGGCGATTGACATTGAAATTGGACGAGTGAAAGTGCAACAGTCGTATCGTCACCAAAATTTTTCAAATTCGTAAAAAAAAAAATTGTCAGTGAAAAACAAATTTAATATGATATCCTCTAAATCCAAAATCAAATAACGTCCAATACACTTTATTTACCTAAACAAGAATTGAACACGCTAAACTGTTGTCGTTGCGGTATTCGTTTCTGCACCCGCTTGATTGATTAATGACGCCGACAAAGATGGCGAGCATATGATGAATCCATTTGAGTGTTAGAGTCCTCACGTCCCATATTCCATTAATCGTCATTCAATTTACGATAATGCAACACACATTGTATATATTTATTATACGCGAATATTTTTTTGTTCGTCACGTGACCGAGTAACGCCAGTCAGAGTAAACCAAATCACCCAGATAAATCACGGGCCGACCGTCTTGCAGAATCTAAGTTTAGAACTGAATGGAGCAAAAAGAAAAAAAGACAATCCAGATCCAAAAATTTTGAGACCAACTTGGGAGCAGATTGCAAAACAACATGGAGATCAGAAGTACACGTTCCATGGACAACACACGGATGGCGAAACAACACCAGCCTAGACAACGACTTGCTAGAAACATCATACGTACGTTTTTGAACGTAGTTGTTTTGATTTTTAAAAGAGTATTTTAATTGCATTAAAAAATTGAAATAATATTCGCATTTCCCATAAACGAAAAGACAGATAAGTGAATGAAGTATTCGATGTAGAAGTCCTGAGGTTAAAAAAATATTTCCGTAATAAACTGTAACTGAAATTTGACATAATTTTTGGTAAGATTAAATTATCATCGTACTGTGCCTTTAACATAATATTACTAGTTACTTTAGTGCAATACTCAATACTGGATGATTAATAACATATTTTTAGTTAACAAATACATCTAATGTCACATATTTCAGCATAATATTTTATTAAGGTGGCAAACGCCAAATATATATTCTCAACAAAGTCCAGGATACGGAGGTTATTGCACTATATTTAATATAATCAATGCACAGTTTTTGATCAAATAGTAGCATTACAATGATTGTGGATGTGGATTGAGCAAAAACTTTATTTATGTTATGACATTGTTGGATTAGTGATGCAAAGAAATAACCAATCTGTATGTACATAATGTAGTGTTAAAATAAAGAATATAAATGATACATGTTGTCTTTTTATTTTATAGGTGAAGGTTATATATCGTCAGCCCCGCCAAAGTGACTAAATGGTCTAAAAATGCTTGCTAAATCGCTTTATGTCAACTCCAGACTAATTTCCGGTCTGCTGAACATAAGCAGATCTGCGGGTAGCTTCTAATCGATGAGACGTTAATTGATATAGAATTTGCGTATACACTGCTCGGGCGCGAGTAATTAGCTGACCTTACGGTAAGCATATGTCACAGCCCACGCTTGTGTACGTGTGGTTTAATAAAATCCACGCTACAGAACTCATAATCTACTTAATAAAAACAGTACAGAACTTCCAAGTAAAACCTGGTCGAGTAATTAAACAATTAAAAAGATATTGTTGTCCGCGAGGTAGTTGGATTATCGGGAGCGTGTTAAACGAAATGGAATAGTTCATACCATAGAAGACTGAAATTCAAGCCAGTAAATGATGTGTAAGGTGAGCTATCAAGAAACTGTCACGCCGAGAAATATCGGGTCCCACGCAAACAAAGCTTTCGACTGGTGAAAATGTCGATCGAAAATTACACGTATGTGTGATGAAATGGAAGTATTTTTGGTCCAAAGCGATAGTGAGGTGGTAATTAAAAAAAAATTATATTGGAAGTCAACTTCGGATATCTTGGAACCCCCGGATATGCTCGAACTTTTTTCTCGGTCCCATCGAGTTCGAGATACGAGGTTC